>CAEGAD010059620.1:0-71369 GCA_903067055.1 Poeciliopsis paucimaculata
GTTCCAGTCTCACCTGGTTCCAGTCTCACCTGGTACCAGTCTCACCTGGTACCAGTCTCACCCGGTTCTGGTCTCATCTGGTTCCAGTCTCACCCGGTTCTGGTCTCACCTGGTCTCACCTGGTTCTGGTCTCACCTTGTTCTGGTCTCACCCGGTTCTGGTCTCACCTGGTTCCAGTCTCACCTGGTTCCGGTCTCACCCGGTTCCGGTCTCACCTTGTTCCAGTCTCACCTGGTTCCGGTCTCACCCGGTTCCGGTCTCACCTGGTTCCAGTCTCACCTGGTTCCAGTCTCACCTGGTACCAGTCTCACCCGGTTCTGGTCTCACCTTGTTCCAGTCTCACCTGGTTCCAGTCTCACCTGGTTCCGGTCTCACCTTGTTCCAGTCTCACCTTGTTCCAGTCTCACCTGGTACCAGTCTCACCCGGTTCTGGTCTCACCTGGTCTCACCTGGTTCTGGTCTCACCTTGTTCTGGTCTCACCCGGTTCTGGTCTCACCTGGTTCTGGTCTCACCCGGTTCCAGTCTCACCTGGTTCCGGTCTCACCCGGTTCCAGTCTCACCCGGTTCTGGTCTCACCTGGTTCCAGTCTCACCTTGTTCCGGTCTCACCCGGTTCCGGTCTCACCTGGTTCCGGTCTCACCCGGTTCCGGTCTCACCTTGTTCCAGTCTCACCTGGTTCATGGTCTTGTAAACTCTGGCTCTGAAGACGTAGAGCTCGGCAGACGGGCCCTCTGAGATGATGTGGTCCAGTTCCTTCAGACAGTCGTTGTGTCGCCCTGCGGCTGCCAGGCAGGCCAGGCTGGAACGAGAAACGCCACCCGAGACTGAAAACACAGAAACTAACCTGAAGGGTAAAAACCAGAATTAAAATCACTCTGGAGTGAAAAATAAAATGAGTTTTAAGTTTCACAGAAGTTTGGAAGCCTGTAAAGGATGTGGAGGAATGGCAACTAACTAACACTGCAGAAACACAAAACATGACCATCTTTGGTCTAGTTTCTAACGCAAATATTTTTGTACACTTGAAATAAGACAAAACTAACTTAGAGTAAGATATAGGAATGTTTTTAGTCAGGAATTCATTGATACTGATGAAAAAGTACGAGTCTCATTTCCCTTTTTACAAAACTTTTTCCCAGGTTATAAATTAAATAATGTAGCAATTTTCACAAATATTAAGGAATAATTTACTTAAACTATTGTTTCTTACTGAAAAGTTACTTGTAAATTAGTTTTGTCTTATCTCAAGTGTACTAAGATATTTACACTAAAAAAATGAAGCAAAATACTTGGTGAGAATTAGTGTTTTTGCAGTTGGTGCTTCAGGTCACTGCAGCGCAAATGGTTCATGTGAATCTATAGACCAGAAACATGCACAAAGCAATAAAACAAACTACAAAACATTTTGTCTCAAAGTTCTTTTTGATTAAAATACAGGAGTGAGATGTTGAACCAGAACCAGGAGGAGATTCTACGGACCTTCTGATTCTGAAGGCATAGGCGGCTTCTGGCTTCAGCTCGGCAGCTTTCCCGAACACGTCCAGCGCCTCCTGGAAGAGGCCGCGGTCGAACAGACACTGAGCCTGAACACAGCAGAACCAGAACCAGGACTTCAGTTTGAACACAGCAGAACCAGAACCAGGACTTCAGTCTAAACAGAACTGGACTTAACTGGACTGATCCGTTTTATTTACAGTAAAATAGAATAATTATTCCCTCAGTTTGGAAATGCAAGCCGAGCAGCAGAAAAAATACAATTCAAAGCTTCTTCGTTTCCCTAAAAACAAATGTTGCTGTAACTCATCGTCCAAATATTTTCAAAGCGTTGCTGTGAATGGTGATGCTCCTGTAGCAGTCAGTCTTCCAACAAATCTGTAGAGGCTTCTACTGAAGACTGTCACGACTCACTAGCAGCTGGGTTTCTGGGCAAACACTGCTAATCCACCTCATTTGCTTTTGCCTGTTTAAATCTCTGCCTGACCGTTTGGTTAGAGGGATGTTGGAGTAGGGGATACGATGGTTTCAACTTCCTCCTTCTCGCTCTCTGCATCCATTTTAAACTCCTCTGGGATGTCGGTTTGTAGTTCAGGTGTTAATTACATTAACAGCTGTAAATATAATACCTTGTTGCCATGGCTACACATCATAACAACTCTCCAAAATGTAAAATAGTAAAGAGCAAAAATTCTTCCTGCTGCACAGAATCCAAACCTGAAGGAATAATTGTCCAAACAGCAACAATTCAACAAAAATAACAAAATGCTAGAAAAAGGTATTTTGCACAGAAGGAACAATAATAATGAACCAAAAACAATGAATACTTTTGAATAAATGGTAATAATTTAAAAAATCAGTTCATATCTGCGTCTATTTTATAGATAACTCACATTTCAGTCTGGAAAGTATATCTTACTTCTTTTATTCTCGTCTTTTTTAATACAGTAAAAATGAGTCATGAATCCTGTTCATTTCTATTGAAGCAACAAATATTTAGATTTACATCCAGTTTGTCTTTATATTTGTAGGGGCTTCAGGACGTTTTACCTGCATGTAGTAGATGAAGGCCAGCCGAGCGTTGAAAGCTCCAGGGTCCAGAAAACTGGCTTGATTGTAAGAGTCGGCTGCCGACTGGAAGTCACACAGCTGAATGTAAGCATCGCCCTGGTTCACATACAGCTCAATCTGAGGCAGAAGAGTTAAAACGTACCAAAAGTTTGTTTACCAAATCCAAAGTAAACATTGTTTGTGAGTTTTCACCTGTTTAGGCTGCAGGTAGATGGCTTTGGAGAAGCAGAGCACAGCCTCCTCATACTGGAACTCCTCCATCGCCCTTTTGCCATTTATAAAACTGAAATGAAAAGCTTTAATTATTGCCTAAAAGCATCAGGTTATATGATCAAATGTTGCACATATTATTGTTATAAATCATCCACAGGTTTAATTGTGTCATCTTTTAGGAATCAATTTCAGAAAATCCTATAGATGCTGTCTGGCGGTGATTTTCTTTCTTCTGCAGAGTGTGTTAGTAATTGATTTTGTCCTCACTGCTCTGCAGCTTTGCTCTTAATGATTTTGTCCGGATTCAGTTTTGGTTTGAGAAAGCGATAGTCTCTGACTGCCACAAGCCGATCACTGAAGTCCACGTAGGTGCTTTTTCTCTTGGCCTTTTCCAGCTTCTCCTCAGATATACCAGTGGGAAATACACTTTGTTCATCTTCATGCTGATGAACAGCAGAGGTTGGAAAAGATAGCAAACAAGAAAGACAAGAAACAAACATTCTCACAATACTTAATCAGATTGTTTCACCGTCTAACCAGGCGAAGGTTAGACAAAAGTACAACAAATCAACTCAAATATTATTACAAAATCTCTTTTCATTTAAAATAAATAAGATTGTGATATAAATAAAATTATTATATTTAATTTAGTTTTATAATAATCTAAAATAAAATTGATTGAAACGAAAAATAATAAAAGTTAAAGCAACCAAATGAAAAAAAACTCAAGGATTAAGTTAAAAACCTTTGACCAGATTTGATTATTGGGATTCAGTTCTGAAACGTAGCAGTTATCTAACCCTGAAAAAACTGTTTTATCTTTATTTACGTTGTTTGTTAATAATTTACTTACTGTTTGATCATTTATCTGCTCGTCCATGTTGTTTGGAGGAATTACTCAACTGCTGCAGCATCTGCTTCGTTTCTTTCTGCTTCTATTTCTAAACTTTAATATTAAATCTGAACGTTTCCATGGAAACCCACTCAAAACACCACCGAGGCTTTTATTTTCTTAACAAAGAGTTTCATTCTGAGCGAGACTTGGGTCCTTTTCTCTTCCGGTGACGTTTTTCAATCACCGGAAGTGTCAAATTAAATCGTTTCGCTGCTAAAAGTCCTGTGTTATGTAACATAATGTGGTAAAACTTTAAATGCAAATACTGGTCGTGTAGGAATGAACATTTGTTGATTTCTAATTCTTATTTTGTTCTGTTTCTCTGCTAGCATCACGTCGCTAGCTAAATATGTAGTTACTGAGATATAAGATGTAAACTGGTTTATAACACATCCTGCTACGTCTTTAATCTAGAACTCACCGGTAAATGTTTTTAAAAGTGTACATATAAACTCTTAACTATAACCAAGTCATAAAATGTACTAATATGTAATAGATTGTAATAGATTGTGTTTGAGACTTTTATTTTGAAAGTCGTGTATGGAGGTGATCAGCTGACTCTGATGTCAATAAAGCAAGTTGTCAGCCGGCGGAGGAAGCTGAGATCAACCGGATCGTCTTGTTGTTCAGGTAACAACAGTTGGGAGCTCAGATATGATCAACGGCTCTCATTTTTCTGTTTTGTTGGTTTATTAAAGCAGCTGCCATTGTGTCTGCAGCCTGTTCCGGCCGGTTGATTCATGCTGAGGGCGACCGGGAACAGAAGGTAAACACCGGGGAGCATGGAGATCCAGACCGAGAGACGGAGGCTGCTGGAGGAGGAGGCTGGAGATGACGACCCTACCGGACTCCTGTCCGAGCAGGAGGCTTATCTCAGGTCAGCCTGATCACCACTTTATGCAGCCAGAGTATCAGAGGACGAGCTGAACTTTCCAAACGGGTTTTTAGAAAACGCTAGAAAACGTTGTAAGTTTTCTAGACTTACAAAGCTACTTAGCTGGATGTTTCAGGTATGTTCCCGCTTTAAAACACACCGATTTGAGGCTTGAGTTGCACAATGAGCTGGTCAACTAGTTCTGCAGAATCTGGCCTTAAATCAGGTTTGTTAGAAAAGAGAAACACCTGAAGCATTTTACCCCCAGGACCAAGGCTGGGAAACACCCAACAATTTACCTGAAATAACCACCTAGAAGATAGATTATTCTGCTGCGTTCAGCTCAAACCGTGTCTGCTCTCTGTTTAATAAAATAGTAGTTATGGTTGGTAGAGATTAAATAACGTGTTTCCAAAGTCCAAAGTGACGAGTTGAACTTCCTTGTTTCCTCTGATCATCAAAAGTCAAAGGTTTTTTGTTTACAGGGATATAAGATTGTAAAATGCAGAAAGTTTAGAATTATCAACTAGTTAAATATATTTCCTATTTACAATCACATCCACGCCAACAAAAACACTGTATTGGCTGCTGCAGCTTCCTTCCTCCACTCCAATGCAATATAATTTATATCCAAAAGGTTTTCTCCATTTCTAAATCTTGTTTTCCTCCATCTTTCTACCTGATCTGTAATCTGATCTGATTCTAGTTACTCAGCCATTGTTTCTGGGTCTGGTGAACCTACGCAACTTATTTTTACTTTATTTGTTGAACACAAATGTGCACAGCCAGGACTGTGTGTGTGTCAGCTGTGAAGTATTTGGCACTTAAGCATGTAAATGTTCCAACTTTATCCAGAAACCAAGAACACAAACATTCTTCCAACAATCTGAGGACTTTGTCTTGATTTTGTTAGTTTTAGTAACTTCATTTATGCCAACTTTAGAAATTTTCCTGTGCTGTCAATCAATACTACTCTCTGTGCTAATCTGTGGTCATGCTAACTAGCTATGCTAACTAACCTTAGCATTGATGGCAGGGTATGTTGTGGTGAACCAGCAGAGAGTAAGGGTGCAGGGACGTGAGTATAAGAGTGATTGACAGCGCTTAAGCCCTCCTCCTGGCTCTGATTGGTTATTTATCAAGGGGCGGGGTTATGCTTTCACATGTGGTTTTTGGATTTAATTAGAAAACATGTGAGATTAATGGATGTCAATAGCCAGGGTTGATTGGAATGATGGACACTGGATCGTTTCTGGTAGTGGCAGCATCATGCTGTGGGGACGTGGAAGTTGGTCAGAGTTGAAGTTAAACCTGTTTGAGGTTCCTGTAAGACAACAACCTGAAACAGGACCAGGCGTGTCCAGACTCTGGACAGCAGCCATCTGCACATTTTAAGGATGATTCTGACTCATTTAAATCTCTCTAGAATGGAAAATGTTGGTTTCAGCACAAAGCATTTCTCCTTTAATATCATTGCTTTGCATTCTCTTTAATTTTCTACTGAACAAAACCACATCTGTCCACGTCTGACTTTCACCGAAAAGCAGACCCTGTTGCATCTAAATCAGTTTTTATTTAATTTATTAAAGTTGGCTAAATACAGCGAGCATTTCTAGAGGAAGAGTTTCCCAAATTCCTGTTATTGCTGTGAAGATACTCAATGTTTTCTTCTTTTTTACCAAATCAAGCCAAAAAGCATTTGAAAAATGTCTTTTAATAAAGAAAAAGTGGAAAACTAGATTTAAGTTTTGGTTCTAAAGTGATTCACACACATCTGACACCTTTGTGTTGTTGTTTAGAGCATTTCCTGTTTAGTTTATTGTTCAAGAAAACATTTGGACATCACTGCCTTAAATCATTTTCATATGTCAGAGTGGCCTAGTCAAAGTCCAGACCAAAACAGAATTAAGAAACTAGGGTAAGACTTGAAACAAAGTGGTTCTTACACAAAGTTTGAAAAATCTTCCAATATAAAACAAATATTAACGTGTAAAACTGCTCAGACATTTACAGTTCATTTAACCTGCTTCCTCTTTTTTCCGTCTGCAGCAAAGTGAAGAACAGGAAGTTGTACCTGGCCTCGTTCGCCGCCGTTCTGGGTCCCATGAGCTTCGGGTTCGTGCTGGGATACAGCTCCCCCGCCATCCCTGAGCTCAGCAGGATTTCCGATCCTCGGCTGCGGCTCAGCGAAGTGGAGGGCTCCTGGTTTGGGGTGCGATGACGCAACATCACATGGCTGGAAGCAGGAGCGAGTTTGGGCTGCATCAGCAGCTTTATGTCGTCACATGCTGCCGGAAAATACTTATTACAGCAAAACACAGCCAACCAGACACTTAAACTGGAAGGTTTAGCTTAATGTGATGTAAATGTGTTCATTAGGAAGGAAAGGGTTTTCAGATATTATCTCTGATGAGACATAATTGTACATCTTTACATTCAGAAGTTTTGCAAACCTAAACATAACCAGGTTCAGTTTTATGAATCTGGTTGAAGTCAAAGACAAGATTTAGATAAATTATACAGTTTATCTGAAAATTGATTTATTAATATTAATAAGTTGCGTTTAAAATGAGTTAATCAGAAGAGCGCTGAGGTTTCACGTTTTGTTTTTAAAGTCTATTGTAACGATCGGAGCGGCGGTGGGCGGCCTGCTGGGCGGCTGGATGGTGCAGCGGATCGGCAGGAAGCTGACACTGATGTCCTGCACGCTGCCCTTCGTCTTCGGCTTCACCATCATCATCGCCGCTCAGAACGTGTGGATGCTGTACGTGGGCAGGGTGCTGACCGGCATGGCCAGCGGCATCACGTCGCTGGTGGTCCCGGTAAGAAGACAACCAGGTTTTAAACTTCCAGGAAGTTTAATCTGTACTGAGCCAATCTGGAACAGAGCAGCTGAAAAATGAAATAATTGATTCATTGAACGGTCCAACATGACAGAGCATTAGGGCCAGACTAAGAGATTTATTTTTTAATTGTGAGAATTAAATCATTACAACAATGAAGTGATGTCATTAGCAGAATAAAGTTAAATATTATAAGAAAAAACTATATTACCAGAAGAAGGTTGTAAAATTGTGAAAAAGAAATTGCTTTAATGAGAGAAAAAAGCTGTGATAGTTTATTTATTTACATGTAGTGATATACTATATTAGTATATTTATTTAGAAAAAGATGGTCCAAAATTAGACAGATGAAGATCAACAGAAAAACTCTACTGGGATTCATGAAGCTGCTTCATCTTATGATGGAGCTTTTGTTTAAAACCACAATTATATTTAATTTTTACTAGATTGAAACCATAAATAACTTTTGAATGTGACTATAGTTAATGGTTTTCTTCCCTCTTCCTCCTCAGTTGTATATTTCTGAGACGGCGCATGAGAAAGTCCGCGGGACGCTGGGCTCCTGCGTTCAGCTCATGGTGGTTCTGGGGATTATGGGAGTTTACCTGGCAGGTACGTCGCTGCTGCTTCCTGCTGCTACTTCACTTTGTCACAAGTGAGTCCAGGATTCTGTGAATGATTAAGGGATTCCTCTGATCGATGAGAGAGTTCCTCCTCTGACGGAGGTCTGGCTGCTTATCTGAGCTTCTTTGCGGCTCTGATTGAACTGTTCGGAGGAAGAGGAGAGCAGCTGCAGCTCATCCTCTGATCAGATCGGATCCTCTCCGGCTGCTGCAGCCCCGACCCGCCTGCACTAACCACCGGTCCGGGCGCCTGTACGCTCTCATGGTTCCCAAATAAAAGCTGGAGTGTCCAGTCAAGTGGGCTGCCTCGTGATAGCCTGGCTGTGCAGAAAAGTTGATTATTAACAGAGCAAACACAAGTTCAGAAAGATAAAATGATGGATGGATTTCAGGGATCTTGTTTTGTCTGACGTAAATACGGTTAAGATCTGGATTCTGCTTTTTGCACAGATAATGAAGAAATCTCATGAGTTTTGTCACACAAATTAGGTTAAAGGTGCGATGCAAAAGTTAAACAATGCATACCAGACAACCAAGTAATACTTCAGTTCAATGTTTCACCAGATAAAATGGTTGTCAAGACAAATACTGAGCGTCACACAAAAATATAAAACAGTATGACACCGTTTGCAAAACTTTCCTCCTGAGTGGTGGGACATGAAGGTAAAGACACTTAACACAAAAATTAGTTTGAATTTGGATCTGGAAAACCTGGAAAACGATTGATTGAATCGACTTCTGTCCGTATTTGTGGTTAAAAGCATAAATGTCATTTTGGTATCTTGACCTTTTTTCTGGAACGGATTCAGTGGAATTTCTCTTAAATCTTTCAAACATGTGAAGGGAGGAAGCGTTTGGATGAGTTCATGAAAGAGACTCATTGTCTCATCTGAGACTCTCCAGGAGGCCGAATTAAAATAACCACATTAGCTTTATATGCTGAATTAACCACTGTGGATGTCATGCACAGCAAAATGACTCCCAACCAGACCCACTAAAGTTTTCCTTCTTTGCACCAATCTCATGAAAGCCGCTTATTTTAGCTGGAGACATTCCTACGATGGTTTATTACAGATTTTGGATAGAAAAGAAAAAGTGGTAAATTTCCACTCTCTGAAATGATGACAAATGATGTCCCAGGATGACAATCTCTGGGGCAAATCCTTATTTTTCCAGAGCAAATAAGGACATTTCTGAGTTTGAAAAGTTGAAAATCTCCTGGAAAAAACTCAGAAATACAAAAAACTCTGAAATTTTCTGTTTGATTTCTTGAAAATTTCTGATTAATCTAAAAGTTTCTGTTTCTTTTCTAGCAAATTTTCCAACTTTTCCAGCTCAGAACTTTCCTTGTTTTGTTGCTCGTTTTTTCTGTCCACTTTGACCGTAAGACGCTATCATACGATCCAAACGTAAACAATGCAATGAAAGAGTAATCAGTTAATGTTAAATGTTTCTCTGAAGGAGTTTGAACAAAGCTGGACATTCTCAGAGCACCAACAGGCCATGACAGCTGGAGAGAAAACACCTAAAATATATTTATGAAAATATAATTATTGATGTCACAGCATTTAATTACAAGGAAGCTTCACTTTGAACATTCTGAAATGAAATAAATTGATTTTCTTTTATCCTTGGATGCATTTATCCTCTCTGAACACTTATTGTTTACCAAATGTTGTAAGCCAAAAAATAATGTAATGATCTTTTTTATTGCATTATGTTATAAAGATAATGATCATTAAATTGAGAGTTTATCCTCTGAAGGTCACACTTTTAATCTTAAGAAAAGACGTCAGATTATTAAATTTCCTGATTCCTGCCAGGAATCTTGCTGTAAAACATCCAGAGATTCATTATGATCAAAACAAGTTGCCCTTTTGTTTCCCTGTTGGTTTTCTTGTCTTGTTTTTGCAGCATGATGGAAACAACCAGAATATGGAATCTGTTTTTCTTTTCACCGTGGAAACGAGCATCTTGTCGTCATCCATTTCCTAAACCTGCTTTCTTTTGAGGTTTTATATTTATGTTCAGATACATGTGACCAAATCCAAAATTAGCTTCCATTAAAATAAGGTAAAACAAACTATGATGGGCAACCCAATGTTACAGTAAAACAAAGAGTTCAGTTTATAGTATGCTAAGCTAACCTGTATCGTACTGAGGAACAATAACTTATGCTGAGGTAGAAAAAATAACCTTTTTTAATGGACAACTTTGTTTACAGTCTTCATAGTTCATTTTATTTGTTGTTTTGTTTATTTATTTTGGATATTTACAATGTTCCAGTGTTAAATGTTTATTAGAATTTAAAGTTTTAGATTGTGTTACAATATTACTTAAAAACCAACTATATCATTGTTTATCATAATAATCTCTGGGACAGTTTATTGTCCAGCTAAATTTGTTATGAATGGTTTTATTTTCCTTCTGAAACGCCTCTCAGGTTTCAGCCGTGTGTCTGAACCCGACCTGCAGGTTTGTTCATGGACTGGCGCTGGCTGGCGATCTGCTGCTCCCTGCCGCCGTCGCTGCTGATGGTCGCCATGTGCTTCATGCCCGACACGCCGCGCTTCCTGCTGTCGAAGGGGAAGAGGCGGGAAGCTGAGGAGGCCTTACGCTTCCTGCGCGGGCCTGACGCTCCCATCGAGTGGGAGTGCTCCCGCATCGAGGACGCATGCGACGAACAGGTGGAATTACAAAAAACAAACTGTTTTTACTCCTTCGGTCTGAGATGTTTTCTGTCTGAATGTGTGAAGGATTTGTCCGTTGGGATTCTGTTTTCGTCCAGGGTTCATCGTTCCACCTGTCTGACCTGAAGGACCCCGGCATCTTCAAGCCGCTGCTGATCAGCATCCTGCTGATGGTGTTTCAGCAGATGACCGGGATCAACGCCATCATGTTCTACGCTGAGGACATATTCGTACAGGCGCACTTCAAGGTAACACACACACCGACACACACACACACACACACACACCCACACTGCAGCTGCAGATACACACACACACACACGCGCGCACACACGGCAGCTGCAGATACACAACCAGATGTTTTCCTCTCATTAAAAATCTAAAATCTGCACTTTTCTTATTATTCTTCTGTGATTTTTTTTATTGAAATTTAAAAATACTTTATTAATCCCTCTGGGGTTAATAATGCATCGTCCAACGGCCCTCAGACAGTCATTGTGGAAGCTGTATTGTGGGCAGGAAGGATCTCCAGTAGCAGTCAGTCTACCAGCGAATCTAAAGAGGCCTCTAACTGAAGACTGTTGCTGTGACTGTCTCATGACCGTCATGACATGCTAACAGCTCAACATCCAGGCAGCAGAGACAATATTCCACACTTACATGTTCAGGATGACGAGCTCTGCTAATCCTCCTCATTTGCTTTTGCTACACCTCTTTATATCTCCATCTGCATCCATGAAGTCTTTGTCTCATCTCCTCTGGGATTTCTTCCAGCTCCACAGCATCAAGAAACAGACTGAATAATAATCAAGAAACACTTTTGCTTTTCACCTGGTGAGGTTTTGATCTTGAGACTTTGTGGTGTAAAAAGAGTGATGCTGTGGGCTCAGATGAGTTTTAATTTCAAACCGGTTCAACTTTACTCAACTTTAACTGAAATATTTCCATTTATTTCAGGGACAGAAGTAGATTTGAGTTTGTAAACTGGATCTGTGGCGTTTCCCTTTCCTGATTGTTGCTGTTTTTCAGGAGAGCGAACTGGCTTCGGTGATCGTCGCTCTGATTCAGGTCATCTTCACTGGGATCGCAGCAGTGATCATGGACCGGGCCGGCAGGAAGGTTCTGCTCGTCATCTCAGGTTCTCTCAACAGAACCAGTTTTATTTCATCAAATCATTAATACATTTTTTGTTTCTTCTTGCTTTCTTTTCCCAAACTTTTCAGATATTTTCTGGCCTATTCCTGATTTTTCCCGGATCATAGATCTTTTTAATCTGATTGGATTAATCAGACTCTTGTGCTGTGATCAATTATGAATAATCATTATGTCTAGCTTTGTACGCTTGAAATATAAATATGCACGCAGTTGGGCAAGTCCCGCCTCCTGCTGCACTCCAACCAATTAAAATGCAAAAATAAAACAATTATGTTTGTTTTTTCTCCCAGTAATCGACAGCAGTTAAGTGAAACTTACTCCACCACACATGGATACAAGCAGTAGTTCAGGAAACGACTGACAGATACCATAGATTTTTTTTCTATTTCCTTGGACGTCCACCCCTTTCTGATGCCACCCTGGGAAGAAACTATTGACTCCAACCAAACATGTCTGAAGATTCTTGGTTTTTCAAGTTTTTATGTTCAGAAAGGTTAAAAAAATTGTTTTAGGTGTTAATTTAGAAACTTTCCATTCATTTCCTGTTGGTCTTGTTCTCATCCAAACTGCAAAAACACACAATCTTGTTTTCTTGGTAAGTTTATAGTCCAAATATCTCACCAATAACTTTTCCACGAGGATTAGGAGCTTGTTTTAAGTTTAAGAAACTAGAACTTCTGTCTACTGAGGAAGAAGTTCCAACAGGTTAAACTGTCCAGGTTAATTGTACGTGCTAACGTTAACAAATTTGATTTGTTCTGATTGAATCCAGGCGTGGCCATGATGATCAGCACCACGGCGTTCGGTGTCTACTTCTACTTGACGCCCAAAGTTCCCGGCGGAGCGCCGGCGCCCCCTGCTGACCTCACCTGGCTGGCTCTGGCCAGCATGGCCGTCTTCATCGCAGGTGAGTTCAGGTTCACGTCAGCAGGAGGATTGAAAGGAGGACGTCGGTAACGCATGTCGTTTTCAGGCTTCGCCATCGGCTGGGGTCCCATCCCCTGGCTGATCATGTCAGAGGTCATTCCCATCAGAGTGAGGGGCTTTGCTGGAGCGGCGGTGGTTCTCAGTAACTGGGGCATGGCCTTCGTCGTCACCAAAACCTTCCAGGACATGATGGTGGGTCAACCAGGGAAAATATTCCTCCTTTTCCTTCAGCTGCACCTTTTAACAGGACAGATCAAGGCTTCCTACCTGGTCTATTAGTTACTTAACTTAGTTTGGTAGATTCAGATCAGATTCTCTCATTTTCTATACATTTTTTAAATTTATTTCTTAGTATTTGCATTCTTAAAATGTTTGTTGTTTTATTTTATGTACTTTGAATGTATTATTTTTTTACTATCTTTGTTTTTCATGCTTTTATGATTTTTTATTTATGTATTTTGTTTTCATTTAATTTATTTTTAATATTTTATGTATTTAGTGTTTTTTAAATATGTTTGTTAGTTTTTTGTTATTTTTTTGCTATTTTTGTTATTTTTTGTTATTTTTATCCATTTCATATTTTAAAATTGTTATATTATCTTAAATGCATTTATTTTAACACATTTAGCTTTTTTAATTAGTTTTATTCTTTTTAGTCTAATTTTAATGTATTTAATATATTTTTATTTCTTTACCCTTTATTTATTTACTTGTTACGCTTTTTACAATTATTATAATTTTTTTATTCTCTATTGATATATATTTTCAGTATTTCAATAATATCCCAGTGGTGTTGACGATCTGATTTGCCTGCAGTTCATTCACAGCCTCTTCGTCTCCTGCAGTAGCTCTAATCTGTTTCTCCTCCCAGAACCTCTTAACCAGTGCCGGGACGTTCTGGCTCTTCGCCTGCATGTGTGGCCTCAACATCATCTTCACCATCATCTTCGTCCCGGAAACCAAAGGCAAGACGCTGGAGCAGATCGAAGACCTTTTCAGAGGGACGTCAGGGCCGTGAAAGCGACGAACCTCAGCAGCCTGAACAGACTGTTAAAGTGGGCATTCAGAAAATATCCTCCAAGAACATAAAGCTAACTCAAACATTTTCTATATTTGCTTTTATGACAGAAAACAGGTGAATATTTTAAGTGATTCTTGTCTGTTTTGTGAAAATTCAACTGTATTTTATTACTGTATTAGTGAGGTGCAACCAAACTGCTAACAGTGATTATGATGATGATGATAAGTTGGACATGTTGGCTCCTGAATAATATCATAATCTGACATCAACAGAGTCAGAAAGCTGTGAGGCGCCTGTTGCTCTTCACTGCCCCCTGCAGGCCACTCAGGGTTTCTGAAGGAAGCAAAGCTGCAAGGCTTCTTTAAGCCTTGTCAGTGGCATCTTTTCACTGAGGCGAAAAGATGTCAGTGGAGTTTCTGTCTGTGTGTCCACACAGAGTTTTCCATATTCTATCATTTATAAAAAGGGTTTAATGTGGTAATATATAAAAAAGCTGATTTTTGCTGTTAAGTTGATAAAATCTTTATTTAACTCTTCCAACAAAACGTGAAGTAAAACTTTTCCCTTTCTGAGTTTTTATGCTGCTTTTTGCTTCTTTTCTGTTACGATTTTCAGTTTGCTGATTTAAGCTCATTGTTAGGAAAATTTATACAGGAAAAATGTAAAAGCATAAGCCTTGATCAGGACAAAGAATTTAAAAGTCTCCACATATTCATTAGTTTACATTAGAAACACTATTTAAAGTTTAGACGAGTCGGAGGGTGTTGGGTTTTACCCGACTGTGTTGGTATTTGGATGTCATAGAGTTTTTAAATATTCACAGTGAACATTTAGGAGTTTTTAATTTGATTTTACCACAAATGTTCAGCTTAGTGTCATGATCGATTTTTCGCCTTTTAAATATTCAGAAATTGTTTTGGTTAAGCTATTTTCATGGTTGTAGTTTTATTTTATGTAAAATTTGTTCATCAAGGTGCATAATGCTCAAATTATGCACAACAGTATGTATTTCCTTTCTGAATTATTCTTCCACAGCTGCAACTGAAGGGACGTTTTAACCGTATTCAACACATAAATCACAGCAAAAACAATAACTTTCAATTTTCTCTTCCACAAGGTACTTCTGCAGTTAGAAAATGTCCATAATAAGACTTAAAACTTTCGCACGGTTACTGTCTGCTTGAAGGAAGCGGTTACTGTTTGATTTCTATCTGTCTGATAAAAATGCTGAATCGCCTTGGCAACCAGACTCAGCATTTTCTGATTCGCTGCTGTTTCTTTATTCTTATATGAATCCATTATCAAGTAAGTTGCAACTTAACAGAAGAAAGTTTGGGTTTTGTTCTTCCTTCAAAATATCTGCTGAATTTTAAATTTTTTTAAAATCTGGAATCACCTTTGATGAGCCTTAAGAAAGTGAAGCGGAACGGGACTTCCTAAAAACACTTCCTGTTTTTGCTTGGCTTGATGTCGTTTCAGTGGAAAAGAAAAACGTCTTGTTGCTGAAATGTTTTGAAGAGGAAAGATGTTATAAATATAGTGGGAAGTGAATGCATCATGAGGCGATGGAGTTCCTGTTTACACTAAATGCATTTTTATTCAAAAAGCTGACGTCTGTTAACTACATGTGTCTGTTTGTACTGGATTTTTATTCTTATTGGTTTATAGATTTAATGTTTTAATGCCTTATGCTGATTTGACCTGGGAACAAGTTTCCTTTGTTTCTTCATAGTTTGTAATTTTTTCTGTCCTATTTTTTGCTGATTCGCCTTCTTCTTTGGTACAAAAAATGTCTGTTTTGTAAAGTCAGTCCTGTTTCATATCTTCACAATGACCCTGGTTGAATCTTTGACAAAATAAAATTTCTCTTTTTTTGTAATTTGTGTTGCAGAAATTCAGTTTCTCATCAAAAATGTAATTTCTGATTTAAAAAACAAATATAAAATCAAATCCAGTAAGATGAAAACACATAAAATTAATAATAAATTGCAATGACTTAAACAGAAGAATTTAGTTCAACTTTTCAAAACAAAAAGTCTCATTTAGATGCGGTTCAGCTGGGTTTACTCACTACAGTAATTTCTCCATCAATCCAGTCAGAAAGGTTCCAATAAAATCCAAATTCTGACAAAATATTTAAATGTTTTCAAAAGAAACCAACAGAGGACTTCAAATCTTCACTTTGATGAGCAAACACTTAAAATGCATATTTTTAAGTTCATTTTGTACCATTAACCTGGAAATTATACAATTAAAATTAATAACAATCACGTGCTAATTTTAAAGTAGGACAAGTATTTAATAAAATCAATAATGGCAAAAATAGGTAACATAATTTAAATTTCATTCCATTGCTTCTGTGGGATCCTTAACAATTAGCTTAAAAAGTAATTAAGTTGGTGGAAGTGTGATATTTTTATTTAGTTGATATTTTGTACCTCTTATATTTAAATATTTATGACATTAAAAAAATACAACTTGACTGCAGTGCAGAAAAAGTTCCTCCTACAATCAAATACATTAAAGCAAAATAAAAAATATTTATTTTCATTTTATTGTATAACAAATAACGTACAATAAACAGAAATACATGTGTATATTTTAACATTTATATATCCGTTATATGATTGCAAAATTATGAGAATATTTATTCCAATGTTTGACAATAAATTAGCATTAAAAGCTTCATTGTACCTAAAATAGTTTGAATTTCCGCGTTTGCGCACTTGCTCTGTTTTTAATATTTCAAAATAAAAGCCTCACTTTCTTCACCCTGATGACCGCTTCGTCTTACTTTTTAAATAAAAACAAAGAAGAAGAAACATCCTAAAAATATAGCTGATAAAAGCATGATTACGATTATTACTTTTAAATTTTGTTTTAACTTTAATTGAGAAGTCTTTTGGGTGCACGAGCTTCTTCCTGTGCGCGGTTAAATGTAACGGAAACGGTCCCGAAGCGCCTGCTGGTGTCACCGGGTTTATGTTCCGGCGCGCTGCTGGCTGTCAGCCTGCCCGCTGCTCGGCTCTGATAGCCGGGATGCTGCTTGCCGCGCCGCGGACAGAGATGGAGTTCAACCGCAGAAACAGCGAAGTGACGGACGGAGTTTGAAACAAAGGCAGGGCGGTTGGCGTTAGTTCACCGCCTGAATTCACCGATCGGGGGGCTTTTCCCCATTTTTTATAGCGATAGCAGAGAAAGCAAAAAGTCCCGGTGAATATGAAGCTGCTGAAGCCGAGCTGGGTGAGCCACAACGGTAAGCTGCTTGTGCAGGAATCTGTTGGACCAAGTTGTGCTTTTGTTGTCGGAGGGGGGAACTAGTTGAGGGGTATGATGGTGGTCCTCACTTGTTTTTCATTAACTCACTTTCCTGCTCTCAGACATTCCCGAATATGGGATAAAAGCATCCCATAGTTGTTATTTTAGGACACATATTCTCTGTGTTGGATAGATTTAAATGAGCTAACACAGCTAGCTGGTTAGCCCCCCGACTAGCGCGGTGCCCCGACGCCAAACGACCCAAAAAACGACCTGCGCCCACAGCTAATATGTCAAACTGGACATTTGGTTAAATATCTTTCCCGCTTCGAGTGATATTTTCTGAAAGTGCTGCCAGTCTCCAGGGTGAGCTGGAGGAAGCTTCCAGCTGCTGTTACTTTGGAAAGTTAACCGCTGAAGGGAACGGCCTGAACGAGCTGCGGCTGCAGGGATCCGGTTAAACTCAGCACCTCAGCAGGGATGTTTCCAGATACACGATCCCAGGTCACATATTCAGTCCCTGCAGATCATAACTGGATTTTACAGCAGATTTTAAGCTGCAGAAACTTGATGTTGTTTGTCCATGTAACTGTTGACGCTCCAAACAGTTGAACTGTTGTCCTGCTGTTGTTCCGACTTCATGTCTGAATTCATGTGCAGTTTGTGATTTTGTTGTCAATTCGTCATTAAACTAAGTTGAAACATTGCATGTCTCGTTAGTGTGTTTAAGGGTGTTATGATTGTGTTGTTGGGGCTGCAGTCGTTCAACTTTGATTCTGCAGGTTTTTTACTGTCAGTTATCAAACCAAGAGATTCTCATAACCATTCAAGCTCTTGATGTGTCATAACTTTAGTTTAAGTTATTATTTTTTTTAGATCTAACACTTCCCCCTGTGTTTTCTCTGAGTAAAACTTTGGGGATTGCTTCAGTTATGCAGCATTAAAATGTAGTATTTCTGTTAGCGTGTCGTCAGAAACGCCAAGGTGTTTAGGCTTGAATCTGACTCCATGGTCATCCTGTATGCTGGTCCAGATGTTCAGCAGCTGGACATGAACTCAAACGTCCATTTTGGTTTGAAAACACCTGAAAATCCTGATGGAAATGTAAAACTTTCAAATTTATGCAGGATAATTGCAGACAGAATAATGTGACAGACTAGAAAAGCTGCAGGAACATCGTGTTTCCACGTCTAAGCTGTATTTACTTTGCACCTCTGTTCCACCTGTTCTGTCATTTAAATACTTTCAGCTCTGCACATTCCAGGGCTCATTACTGTCCTGCAGCTCCAGCTTGATTTAACATCCTGGAAAATTACCAGCACCTATACTGACTCATGAATGGATAAAACCTCTCATTTCTGCTCCATTTTTATCCATTTCTATTAGCATTATTAGAGAAAACTAAACACTGTCAGAGTTCTTCAGGCTGAGTAAATGTGCATTATAACAAACTAAAGTGCTGAGATAAAGATTGATGAGACAGAGGTGGAGTCGACCCAGAAGGCTCCCCAGGAACAGATTTCTTTCTAAGAAAGTCCTAGATTGCAGAGCGGGCGTGTGCAGCTTGGAGGAACCGGTTCCAGCTCGACCCGGTTCGCCAACAAACATATTTAAAATCACACAATATCTAGAACATTTTCATTAAGACAAAAATGCTGGGATGTTCTTCTGATGCTGCCTGTGTTTGTGCTTCAACAAGTTTTAACTGCGAATTAAAGACAAATTGAGTCAAATGTTAACATGTTGGTGTTTGTGTATTTCAGGCAAACCCATTTTTTCAGTCGATATTCATCCAGATGGGACGAAATTTGCAACAGGTGGACAAGGTGAGACGTCGTCCTGCGCTCCATTCTGTGGAAATGTTGTTTCTAATAATTCCAGTCGTTTGGTTTTTATTTCAACAAGTAAATGTGAAAGTCTATAAATTTATTTAAAGTTTTTAACCGGCTTAAATTTGTTCAAAAAACTAACCAAATGGTCAAACAGAGCACTCCATACATAATGTTTCTTTTTATTGCCATGTTTTTAATTTCTTTGTTCTACATTTATGATTTTGGATACATTCTTAATATCATGTTTTATTATTTTACTTTATTATTATTATTCCTATTTTACCTCCCAGTAGTTTTCAGACGTAGTGTGTAGAAAAGCCGATCGAGGGACAAGTCCTGCGAATTAGATCGGGACTGTTCTTTTATTGCGTGTCAGTCCCTATCAAATAAAAATAGTAAATTAAATAAACAGTGATTTCCTGTAATTGGATAAAAATGCAGGTTCATTGATAGAACTTTGAATCTAACAGGAAATGAAATAATTACAAGATGATTCTCTTTGTCTCTGATTTTTAATCAGCTCAAATGAAAATTGCAAAATAAATATTGTTTAATGATGAGAGTGAAAATGGAAACTGTCCTGATGGAAATCACTGATTTAAATGTTTGTTTTGCAGGGGAGGATTCTGGGAAGGTGATGATCTGGAACATGGCGCCTGTCCTCAGTGAGGAAGACGAGAAGAATGAGAATATTCCCAAAATGCTCTGTCAGATGGACAATCACTTAGGTAAACAACCGAGTCTCCGCTCTGTTTGTATTGAGGCTGAGATGCATTTCAGATTTCTTTACTGAACTTTAAGGTCCTTCAATGAAAAGTGGATCAGAAAAATAACCACATAAAACAGAGTTTATGTAAAAATCAGACCCGTCACATGCTGCATATTGTTTCTGGGACTGAATGGAAATGATCCTCAGAAATAATCCATTCTCATCGTCTCTGTGTTTATCACCAATCAGTTGCTCTGATAAAACCCAGGAACATGAAGATATTGATCAATATGTTGATTAATTCACTGATCCAGTGTGAATTCAGGTTTCAGGCATCAAACTAAATGGATCTACATATTAACAAAATTGTCAGTTTGACATTTAAAGTCTAACTACGTGTAACTAACGCCTGACAAATGTTGAAAAATTCAAAAGTGGGCGGAGCCAACAGCCACTGAGGGGCGTGGCCAAGTGTTGAACAGCAGAAAGCATTGATGCTAGCTTAGCGACTTTGTTGCTATACTCAGCAACATTTCAGACCCTTTGGCAACTTTTAGTCAGAAAAGGCGACTAGAGACACATCTGGTGACTTTTTTTTCTGTTATTAGAGACTTTTAAACCTGGAGTGAATCGGTGTTGTGTGTGTGTTTCCTCTGCAGCCTGTGTGAACTGCGTGCGCTGGTCCAACAACGGGCTGTACCTGGCTTCAGGAGGAGACGACAAGCTGGTGATGGTCTGGAAGAGAGCGGCGTACGTCAAACACAAACCGCCGGCGTGTTTCTCAGAAACGGTCCGATCTGTCTGTGACTCCATGTTTGTCTCCTCAGGCTGATCGGCCCGAGCACGGTGTTCGGCTCCAGCAGCAAGCTGGCCAACGTGGAGCAGTGGAGGTGTGTGACCATCCTGAGGAACCACACCGGAGGTACGCCGCCGCCGGCCGCCATGTTGGATCCGTCTGCTGCTGGTGCTCAGCTCTGCTGTGTTTGCAGATGTGATGGACGTGGCGTGGTCGCCTCACGACGTGTGGCTGGCTTCCTGCAGCGTCGACAACACCATCGTCATCTGGAACGCTCGCAAGTTCCCAGGTGGGAGAAAACTCAAATCTGAAAACTGGAACTGACTGCAGGAAGAACCGATAAACCAGGAGGAATCCAAGTGAATGGCAGAACAACAGCTTCTGTGAACCAATCTGACTCCAATCTCTTTGGTTGTTCAATTCAGCAGTAGATGAACTGGTTTCTAGTTCCAAGGCAGCCTGGTCTGTAAAAGGTCATGGTTTCCGACCCAGAGGTCACGCTAGACTTTTTGTTTTCCATCATTTTTACCTGATTTTTGAAAGATGAAAAATCCTTTCAGGTTGTTTTTGTTCATTTTAAATGGATAATAATGACACAACAGTCAGAATTTCACACCAAACCACGACTGTTGCATCAAATCTGCCTTTGGTTTGTTCAGTGATGTAATATAAATGTTGGCTGTTTCCTCAGAGATGGTGACCTGCCTGCGCGGCCACACAGGACTGGTGAAAGGTTTGACCTGGGACCCGGTGGGGAAGTACATCGCCTCGCAGGCCGACGACCACAGCCTGAAGGTGTGGAGGACGGTGGACTGGCAGATGGAGGCGAACATCACCAAACCCTTTAATGAGGTGCAGCTGCTGCTCACAAAAACTACCCAACATCAGCAGCACTGAGCTAAAGCTAACCACAGGGATTAAACCACCGGATCTTTAGGACTACAAGTCAAAAATGTTTATGTTTTGTCTGGAACTGAGGCTGAAGTGAATCGGTTGACTCGGTTCTATGAAGTTTAGTTTAGAACAACACGGTGACCAAATGTGCCAACGTTTCTGACAAAACATAAATATGATTATATTTTGGAACTGAAATGATTAAACGAGTATAAAAATATTTGTCGACTAATTGAGAAATCAATTAGTCGTCTGGATAAACAGATAAAAAAAAAACCCAACACAGTCTGAGCTGTAATTAAACCAAAGCTACAGAAAATACAAACATTTTGTATTTAAGGTAAAAATAAAAATCCTTTTGTCTGTAAATCTGTTCTACTCAAACATTATGCCTTCTGCCTTCCAATTATTAATCAATAACAGATCAGCCCTATGCTGCATTGATAAGTTGAGCAGAAGGGCCTCAGTTGCTAGGCAACCGATGAATGAGTGAGTTAATTGATTCCACCAATGCTGCAGTTCAGTGAATATCCTAATTATTGAATATTTTATCAGATGTATTGCCTACTGTATCTATTGTAATACATATTTTTATTGATTTATTATAAAAATTATTCTTTTTTGTTTTAACTGAAGCTTTTTGTAAACTCGTGTTGCAGTGCGGCGGAACGACCCACGTCCTGCGCCTGTCCTGGTCTCCGGACGGGCAGTACCTGGTGTCGGCCCACGCCATGAACAACTCGGGCCCCACCGCCCAGATCGTGGAGCGGGACGGCTGGAAGACCAACATGGACTTTGTGGGCCACCGTAAAGCCGTCACCGTGGTGGTAAGGAGGCTCCGGCGACGCGTCCGGCCCGGGTCTCACCGGGTTTCACCGTCCGACCCGGGTCTCACCGGGTCTCACCGTCCGGCCCGGGTTTCACCATCCGACCCGCTCACCGACACGGTTCTGTTGGTTTTGCAGAAGTTCAACCCAAAGATCTTCAAGAAGAAGCAGAAGAACGGCAGCTCTCCGAAGCCCAGCTGTCCGTACTGCTGCTGCGCCGTGGGGAGCAAAGACCGATCGCTGTCCGTCTGGGTCGGTCCCGCTCAGCCGCTCACACCAACCAGAACCAGAACCAGAACCAGAACCAGCCCGTTTCCTAACGCATCCCTTCTCTCCTCAGCTCACCTCGCTGAAGCGCCCTCTGGTGGTCATCCATGACCTGTTCGATAAATCGATCATGGACATTTCCTGGTGAGAATTTGACAAAATCATCATTGAAAGTCCTTGAATTTCATTGAAGGGTTCTCAAGGTTTGGGAAGTGCTTACTGTTCAAAATGCACAATTTTGTAGGAAAGCACAATTTAACGTTTGATTAAAAACCTAACTTTGAAAAATAATATTTACAGTTGAAACCAGATGTTTTCATACAAAAAGACTGAAATTCAATCAGACTAAAGTTTTCTGATCAAAATTATTTCTGTTTGCTAAATGTCAGAAAACGTAACAATAAAATTCTTTGTAACATTTACTGTAACATGATTTGTTTGGAGGTAATGAGTTTTTATTATTCCTGCACTGCAAAAACACAAAACCTTACCAAACATTTTAGTCTAGTTCCCAGTGCAAATGTCTTCAAACACGACAAACTTACTTAAAAGTAACTTTTAAGAAGATGTAGGAGCTTGTTTTATGTCAATAATTCCTTAATATTGATCAAAAAGTATTTATTCTGTTGGCAGATTATTTCTCATTACCTTGCCCTGCTGTAGAATGAAAAACAGTCACATGACTTTATTAACAGTAATAAATGATACCATGTAATAGTGAATTACATTCTTTTTAGTTCATTTGTTTTGTTTTTTCTCCAAAGTTTGAAAACTTACCTGGAAAATGTTTTTGCAGTGTTGAAGGTTTCTGAGCGTCTCTGTTGCTGCCAGACGCTGTTCTGAAGTGAACTCTGAGATGTTTCTGTTGACCTTTAGGACCCTGACGGGTCTGGGGATGCTGGTGTGCTCCATGGACGGCACTGTGGCCTACCTGGACTTTTCCCTGGACGAGCTGGGCGACCCTCTGGTGGAGGAGGAGAAGGTAAAACCTGGCAACCCGGCGAGGCTGCAGCCATCTGCTCTGGGTCCTGTTACAAAACATCAGATAAAATGTTAAATGAATCACTTCTGATTCATTTAACATTTGATTCAGATAATACTTTTTGTATAATTGAGACTTTTGGAATACTTTCTGTTTTTTCCTCACATGACATTAATTTTATTCCCTCTTTCACTCTCATTTTGGTGGATTCAGAATACCAAACCTGTACTGGGAGAAACGGTTTTAATTTGTGAAAATAAAACTGAATCCGTGTCTAAAAACCCCAGAAGATCACAGAGTTAAAGGCTCAGATAGAAACAGGTTTTCTCCTGCTGTGGCTCAGAAATACAAAGGCTCATTTAAAGATAAACCGTTTAATATTCCCAGTGGATCCGGTGTGAAAAGCACCAGCAGCTCCACAGAAACCAGTAAAACTGCTGAGTTTCTGCCACATAAACATATGATTTTAAAGAAAAGCGTCCAGTCAGCTGATTTGGATCCATTCAGAAACTGGAAACATTTGAGCAAATCAAAACATCCAACATGAATTTAAAGCTTTTAGTTTTTCTGTCTCTGCCGGTCAGAACACCATCCACCAGAACATCTACGGGAAGAGCCTGGCCATCACCAGCACCGAGGTCCAGCTCTCCACCACCATCATCGAGAACCCAGAGATGCTCAAGTACCAGCAGGAGCGCCAGAACTCGGCCCAGAACAACGCCGGCACGGCCACCGCCGGGCCCGAGGCCGCCGCCCCCAAAGTCAACAGCGTGATGAACGGCGAGTCTCTGGAGGACATCCGGAAGGTGAGCCCGGTCAGGATAAACGGACTGTACCAGCTGGGTGGGAGGTTCCGGTTCTGATGGCTCTCCGTGTTGCAGAACCTCCTGAAGAAGCAGGTGGAGACGAGAACGGCGGACGGGAGGAGACGGATCACGCCGCTGTGCATTGCTCAGCTGGACACGGGGTGAGGAAACGAAGCTGTTTTTAAAGGGCCGGCGTCCGAAAAATAAACTTTCTGAGCTTCACATGTTTGATATTTTCCCCTCATCAAAAACAAACTTGATGCTTCGGTTCCACCGATTGCAGTTCTGTGGCTGGTCGCCGGTCTTGCTGACTCTGATTTTGGCTGACACCAGTTTTTTTTTGTTTAAATCTTTGCTAAATATAGCAAGAAAGTGGCTGAAGCAGCAGCAGCAGTGGGGAGATTATTGATGGTTTTTGTGCTGTTAAACGTGGATTAAAGGCAGAATCACATAAAAGTCCATTTGGTTTATCAGACGATGTCTGTCCTGTTTCTCTTTAGGGATTTCTCCCCGGCTCTCTTCAACAGCGCCCCCATCCTGCCCTCCGGCTCCTCCTTGTCCAATCAGATCGCTCCGCAGCTCAACTCCGACTCCAGCCCGGGTCAGCCGTCGTCTCTGGGCGCCCGGCCCAACCAGGACGGGCTGCTCACCTCGCCTCCTGCCGCCGGCGCCGCAAAAGTCCTGGAGGACGACAAAGACGGGTCCGTTCGGCCGCCGGGGTTCTGGTCCGGTTCCAGCCTCCAGCAGGTCGGCCACTCACTCTTCTTCTGTGGTTTCAGGCTGAAGTCCGGCCTGCTGCTCACCTCGGCCTCCAAGATCGAGCCGATGAAAGCCCTGGACTCCCGCTTCACAGAGAGGTCAAAGGCCACTCCGGGGATCCCGTCGGCCATCTCGTCCACGGCCGGACTCGCCCCTCTGGAAAGGTGAGCGCCCCGGGAACGGATCCTGAAAACGCGTCGGGAACCCGTCTCACCGGTTCTGTCCGTCCAACAGGCCGAAGGACGCCGTCTCCGTCCTGAAGGACGCCAAAGCCAAAGAGGAAACCAGCAGCGACAGCGAAGACAAGATGGCCGCCATCAACAAGAACCTGGCGTTCGCCAAGAGGAAACCCGAGCTGCTGCTGGACGGAGGAGAGGTGGTGGAGAAGAGGAAGAAGGGACGGCCCAGGAAGGACAAGATGGCCGCCTCCATCCCTCAGCCCTTCACCCAGGTAACGAGTCAAACTGACGCTACAGGATGTAGCTGCTATAAATATATGTTTACATATTTATTAAAACTAACCAAAAACAACAAATCAGAGCCAGGATGCGGATCTTAATGCTGTCAATCATCCTCATGTATGCGCTTCTAAATATTCTGCTGGAGGAGAAACAACTTATCTTAACAAAAACCATTTATCTGTGGTTATGCTAACTAGCTTAGGACATGCTATGCTAAAGGTAGCGTAGCAGAGAGAAACGGAGGGATTAACAGCAGTAAGGCCCGCCTCCTGGCTCTGATTGGTTGTTTCTATTTGGCACCGAGAAAACCCAGAGGAGTTTATTTTTATTTTCTGTCTTATTAAACTGTCAGAACAGCTTCAACAAATACGAGGAGTCTTTGTTATAACCTGACCTCTCTGTTTGACCTTTGACCTCCAGATAACTCCTCTTCCTCTTGAGCGGGAGCCGAGCAGAGCTGCAGCTCCTCCAGCTGCGGCTGCCGTTCTGCGGCTGCCGACGCCGAGTCTGCAGAAAGCCTTCAGCCTGCAGGTTGGAGTTTCTTTTGAAATCCGCCATAAAAGTTCAACATTTTTTAAATCACAGAAAAATTTCTGGTCAGAATGAAAATATTGATGATTAACAAAGCAGAAATACTGCAGGGTTTTAATTAAACGTCCATCTTTGTTTAAAGCCGTTCTACCTGGCAGGCAGTTTAAAGGTGTGTGTGTGTGTGCGTGTGTGTGTGTGTGTGTGTGTGTGTGTGCGTGTGTGCGTGTGTGTGTGTGTGTGTGTGTTCAGGTAAGCATGGATCCGTCTGTGTTCCTGGAGGTGGAGAACGACTTGTCGGTGGTTGCCGGTTCGAAGCTCAGCCAGCTGCGTTGCTCCAGGGACGGGCGGGACTGGAACACGTTGCTGCCCAGCTCTGTGCTGGCCGCCGCGGGGAGCAGGTAGGGGGCGCCGTTGACTCTTATCTGAGAGAACCAAAGAGACGCGCTGAATGTTTCCTTCTCTCCTCCAGCGACATCCTCGCCGTCGCCTGTGACGACAGGATGCTGTCTGTGTTTTCCTGCTCCGGGCGACGCCTCCTCCCCGCCATCCAGCTGGCCACGCCCGTCTCCGCCCTGCATTGCTCCGCCCACTTCGTCATGGTGCTGACCGCCGGCGCCACACTGTCTGTCTGGTCAGCGCCGCACAGAGACACTTCTACTGACGTTAGATTAGCTGCTTTCCACATGAAGAGCAGAAAGTAGATGGGTGATGTTGGGTAAACTGAAGGTGTGTGTGTGTGTGTGTGTGTGTGTGTGTGTGTGTGTGTGTGTGTGCAGGGACGCGCAGAGGCAGAAGGCTCTGGTGAAGAACGAATCTCTGCAGACCATTTTCTCTGGTGAGTCTAAATGTCGTTGCTATGGTTACCCATTCTTTTCTTCTGGCGTTCTATTCTAACTTATAAAAACTATTTTCAAAATGGCAGCTTTTATTTCAATCATCCCTT
The DNA here is from genome assembly GCA_903067055.1 of Poeciliopsis paucimaculata. Lineage (NCBI taxonomy): Eukaryota > Metazoa > Chordata > Actinopteri > Cyprinodontiformes > Poeciliidae > Poeciliopsis > Poeciliopsis paucimaculata. The sequence continues at coordinate 26,873 of CAEGAD010059620.1, forward strand.
CTTTCATTTGTATGACAGAATATCAGTGCCAGACTACAAGAATTTATTTATTTTTTATGAGAATAAAGTCATAATATTAGAAAATAAAAACAGTTTTGCCAGAAAAACGTCTTAAAGTTACGAGAAAAAAAGTTTTCAATTAGGAAAAAGTTAGGAAGAAATGTATACTGACTTGGATGGTATACATTAAGTAGATTCACGTAGAGCTGCACAACCAGAGCAGAGTTAGGGTGATGTAAATATCTGTACAGGTCAGTCTGAGTCAGTCTGTGTCCAGTCTGAGTGAAAGGAGACGTGAGGGAAACTTAAGACATCCAGCTGCTGCTGCAGCGCGAGGCAACGAGCGGCGCCAGCGCTGTGATTGGTCCGGCTTTAAATGCATAAACTATAAACATATCTTCTGTAAACATCTTTTAGGAATGAATCTGCTCCGTCAGTGAAACGCTCAGAGCAACAGAGACGCTTGATATCCCACTTAAGAAGAAAAAATAGTGTTTTTTTGGTTTGTTATTATTTTCCTACAAACATAAACGAGAACGGCTGAGCCCAGCTGTGCGGCTCGTAAAGCATAGAAGCTGAAAACGTTTTGTCGCCTTGGGGGTGATGACATCACTCTGAATGACGGAAACCCAACGAGTTCATTGGTGGAAAGCTTAAATCTTCACCAGCCAAAGGTTCAGTGACTGGATAAAGTGGATGTGAGGTTCTGATTGTCCAGATGAAACGTCCACATGTCCATCAGGACGTCTGTGATTTCTGACTGAATGTCTTCTTGTTCCTGTCCACAGGCGCTGAGACGACGGTGTCCTTGTCCCTGCTGACCCAGCAGGGCGTCCCGATCATCGGACTGTCCAACGGGAAGTCCTTCTGCTTCAGCCTGTCTCTGGAGACATGGTGAGAACCGGACCGGACCGGCTGACCCGGTAAATCTCCGGTTAATGACGCTGCGTCTCCTGCAGGACGCTGATCGCAGACAAAGGAGACTCTCTGGTCCAGTGCGCCGACTTCAGGAGCTGCCTCCTGTCACAGGACGCCGCCGCGTCGTCAGGGCCGCTGGCCGTTGTTCAGGGACGCAACCTAAAGTAGGTCTTCCTGTCTGAGCTCCGCCTCCCGGCCGCGGCGGCCCGGCTAACGCTTCCTGTCCCCCCCGCAGCGCCGGGCGGCTGGCGTCCCGCCTGTCCTCCACGCCGCATCACCTGCAGCAGAGCATGACGCTAGCCTTCCTGGAGAACCAGCTGGCGTCGGCGCTGACGCTGCAGTCGGCGCAGGAATACCGCTACTGGCTGCTCATCTACGCCCGCTTCCTGGTCAACGAAGGTACAGAGCGCCGCCGCCGGGTTCTGTTTGCTCCGACCCGAGGCTGAGCAAACAGAACCAACACTTATGCTCAGTGATTTATCCAACCATCCAACGGGTTCAATTGCTTTACCTCTGGTCAACCAGAAGGCCTTCAGAATCCGTCGGTTTGTTCATCAATCCGTTATTCTCACCTTTTTATTGTTTACATCTGGAAATGATGAGATTTTAAATATAGAAAAAGAAAATGCAGTAAATGTATATTAATGATAACAGGAAGAAGATGTTGAATCAGTGTAAATATGGCTGGTTAACCTCTGTAGAGATGGCCTTTTCCTGACCTTTGACCTGTAAAGGGAAGATCTAAAGTTCCTCTCTGATGGTTGACAGGAAATGATCAGAGTGAAAACTGCAGATGGAGTCGGGAAGCAAAGATGTTTATGAATTTATTACAGATTATTAATCTGACAGATTAATATTCCTTCTCCTCCGTCCAGGTTCTGAGTACCGGCTCCGGGAACTCTGTAAAGAACTTCTGGGTCCGGTTCACAAATCTGCTGCTTCATCCTGGCAACCAGCAACTTTGGTAACAGAACTTTATTTTCCGTTTCCGTCTGTTTAGTTAGAAATCTGACTGAATAAATCGCTGCTGCTGCCAATAATCGATCAGAGTCTTTAAGAACAATCTTTGTTTTTCTCTTTCAAAACTTTTTCCTGACCTCATCTAGTTGTTGTGGTGTTGACAGTTAGTAGCTCTGTGTCCCTTTTTCTGTTATACATCAGGCTTGCATTTAATATTTAGTGGGTTATGTTGACAACCCAACCGTTAAAACCAATGCTAGCCATCGTTAGCTAGCAGCGTTCAGCAGGAAGCTAAGGGCGGGATCTTAGGCAATGGTTTGTGTCAGCATCTGAATTTATTTCATATTTACGTCTGCAGAGGAGCAGAAACATGATCGCTCTGCGTTCGTCTCTTCCTGTGTCGCTGTTTTTAGGGTCTGCACAAACGCGAGCTGCTGCGGGAGGTTCTGCCCGTCATCGGAGAGAATCTGCGCTTTCAGAGACTTTTCACAGAGTACCAGGACCAGCTGGAGCTGCTCCGCACCAAATAACACCCGGCCCGACCCGGACACACACACTAACACACACGCAGACCGGACCCGCTCAGGTCTGGTCCCGCTCGGCCCGGTTTGGCCTGGAGCCACTGGGAGTCAGAACCAAGGAGTTTTCTGGGAGTTTCTTCAAACATGTCTGCCTCTGTTTGGACTTTGGGCCTCTTCAGAACCTCTCCGGAACCCACCGGGTCTCTTCAGAACCTCTCCAGAACCCACCATTTTGCTTCTTTTTTCACTTTTCCCTTTGATTTCGTCTTTTTTTGTCTTTTTTTCTGTTTTCTTTTCCTTCGACCCAATCCGGGATTTTCAATCATGAATTTCATGAGTTGTTTCCATGGAAACGGTGAGCGAATGGTCGGATCCGGCTCCTCGGAACCGAGGCAGAACTTTGGGCGGAGCAGCTCAGTGAGTTCTCCCGCTGCCGGTCTTTGTGGGTTCACAGGAAGCACTTAATGAAGGTTTTTAGAACCAAATCAGAACCGGAACCGTCTGGACGTCGCGTTTTTAGAAAACATTCATTTCCTGCTGGATTCTATTAAAATCAGGAAGTTGAAATGTTTTAAAGGTCATAATGTCATAAAGGAAGCGGGGACGGCTGCTGATTTGGGAAATCATCAGATCAAACGGAAACGTTTAATTCTGCAGCCATCAGATGATGCAGTTTGACTTCCTGCCAGCAGGTGGCAGCAGCAGCCTCAGTGTGTCGCAGTGAAAACGTTCCCCCTCCATGTGGACCCACTGGTCCATCTGTACAGAATTTCACTCTCCTGCTTCTTTTTTGTGTTTTCAAATGTTTGTAATGTTTTGTAATTTTGTTTGTGTTTTTGTTTTTTTTTCATTTTATATGAAAAAAAAATTGCAGAAATTTTGTTTTGGAGCAAAAATTGAGATTAAAAATGGATGAGTTTGTTAATTTCATGGTTTTTTAGTTTTATTTCTCCTGCAGTAGAGAACCAGCTCAGCTCATAAGTATTCATACCCCAGGCCCAGCCGGAGTCCTGGCCTGCAAATAGATGATTTGATGCTAATGAGGATTATTCAAGAAAAGTAACAATTTTTGGTGACTCTGCAAAAAAATGTTCAAACTGAAACTCCTGTTTCCTTTTTGCTTTATCTTTCAGAACCAAACCTGAATGAAAATTTAAATCAATGTGCTGAAGCTGTGAATTAAAGTTATTATGGTTCACTAAAAATAACAAAAACCGATAGAACATTTTTAACTGGAATAAATAAAACCAGTAATTAATGAGGAAAAACTTTAACTAACTGGAACTATAAATATGTGTTTATATGATATCCTGTTTTTATAAATTAGTTTATTAGTCTTTCAGACTGAAGTGAAATAAATTTTTTAAATTTTATTTTATTTTTCCTCCACACAAGCAGCCGTCTGCAAATTTGACCTTTTTGAATTCTATTGTAATTAAATCTAAACTAACTATTAACTAGTAAAAACTAACGCTCTTAAAAACTAATTCAAACTGGAGAAAATGAAAACTTAAAACTATTAAAACCCAGCCGGGTTGAAACTTGTGGCTTTATCTGAGTTTATAAACCGTGAGATGAACGGATGAATGTGACAGAAGAAAATGACCTCCTACAAAAATAAGTGTATGATTTGTGAAGGATTCGTCTTAAAATCAAACAAATGGACAACCTCTTCATTAGAACAGTCTTCAGTCAGAGGCTTCTTCAGGCTCACTGTGATACAGACTGCTACAGGGGATCTTTACTTCCTACAGCAACGACTGAAGAAAACTGGATGATATGAGTTACATTTGTGAAAAAGACATGAAACTATAATCCTATAAATTTATTCTCATTATTTAATGACTAGTTAGTTTATACTGGATGAATAAATATAATTCTGGAATTAATTGTGAAAATTGTCATAAAATTATATTATGACTTAATTCTCAAAAATGTTTTTTTTTCCTATAATTCTAATTATTAGTTATTTTGAACTTAAATGGGTTTTTTTACCTACAGAAACCACTTTTTATTTAACTTGGTAATTTTGTTTGTGTTTTCATCCAAAAATGAAGAGGTGAAGTTGTTTTTATCTCTGAGTTAAAACCAGCCGCCCTGATGATGATGATGATGGTGATGATGATGATGGTGAGGAAGTGAAGGCTCAGCGTGACGCATCGAGCCGCTGAACAGAGTCACTTTCTGCTCGGCCTCAGAGGCGACTCCTTCAGGTTCAGGCTGCAGCTGGATGTCTCCTGGTGTCTCCTGATGTTTCCTGAGATTAATCCCATAATCCTGAGGTTTCTCCTGCTGGTTCTGTTCTGCTGAAATGGGCCACGGCTTTCTGGAGCGGCTCTTCCTCATCTGGACTCTGATGATTCGCCTGGGTGGATTCTGTTTCGGTGAGTTTGACTCAAAGCTCCACCAAGGAGGAAAACATCTGAGGCAGATCCAGCTTTTATTTAACTTTCATTTTCCTGAGCGTTTTTCATTTTCAGAAACGTTTTACAACTTTTTCCACATCCGATCGATCGGGTAATCTTGTTTTTTCATTGATCCGTTCAAAGTTCAGTCAGATGATTCCAGCCAGTCTGCAACCCAAAACTCATTTCATTAAATTCACGAGTTTCACTATAAAAAGTTTAGATAAACTTTTTATTTTCTACTGCAGTAGAAAATAAATCGATTCAATACAAATTCAGGTCATTTTTAAGTTTGCACAAATTTACTGTTTGTAAAATTTTGATTCACATTTTAGTTTATTGAAGTTTATACTACTTTATATATAAAGGGCTTTAATGATACTTTAAAAATAGTGAAATAGACCAGCTACTTAGTAAAGTTTAGTTTTTGCAGTGTATTTGTAAACTAAAATGTACTGTTTTAATAATTATACTACTATAAGTACATTTGTAATTTCCCTTAATTCTGGCACTATAATATTTATATGCTGAAATATACTTCTTAATAAAGTTACATATAACTACTTTTCTCATAAAATGATAAACTAACATTTTTATATTTATATATAATAACAATTGGATTTCCAAAACACACTAAACATGTTTTTCTTATCAGTATGTTAGAAACTTTGTGCTTTTCTTTAAATTATTTTCTTAAATATCAACTTTTGCTGTTTCTGAGTCTCGTACTTTGGTTTTAATTTTTTCTTCTATATTTTTTTAATCTTAATTATTATTATGTCTTTGATTGAACTGTTTTATGACAACACTTTGGTTACATTTTTTTTATATAATTTTTTTTTCTTCAAATTGTTTTTATTTTAGAACCACAAAAGTAGAGCTAGAATGTTAATTCTTTAAAAATGTTATAAAGTACATATTTATTAAAAATAAGTTGCGTATATTAAATGATAGCAGTTTACGGATCTGTTTGTGTTTTTCTATGGTAGAAATAACAGTGAGACACTCTGAGCTGAAACCATGTGAGGGAAACGACCGGATCTGCGTCACCGACCCGAGAGACTGCAAACCTCCACCGCCTTCACCGTCACAGAGTGAGACATTCATGGAAATATTAGAAAAAAGCCTTAAAGACCTGATGAAATCAGGTTTTAACACACTTTATGTCGTATTAATACTTTTAAAGGTCGGCGATTATGATGTAATACCTGGTGCTTCCTCCAGAGGCGCTACTTTAGAGGCAAAATCTTTAGAGTTCAGAATTATTTTACATTATGAACTATATTTGGTAACTTATTGGCTTTTTAAAAAAATGTTTTAATTCCAAATGTATGGAGTTCTCTGTGTGCCACATGAATGGGAAAAGAAAACTGAGTAGCTCCACCCCCTAATGGTTTAGGGGCGGGGCCAATAAAACTGAAGGGCGTGACCAATATTGAGAATGAGGGGAGGGGCAAAGTGGGCTTGTTGTCAGGCCAAAAGCCCAACATGGAGACTTTTCAGACCCTTTAAATTTAGGACAATTTACACCCTAAAAAGATAAACATTATATTACAACTTAAACTGAAACATGGTTTGGTTTACTGGACGTTTTGTCCAGTAAACCAAACTGAGACGGTTGAAAGTGTCGGTTGTTGAACTTGACTGCAGGTTTCTGATTCTCCTGTGCAGGGATGCTGAACATGTCCTGTTCCTACCAGCAGCCTGCAGACGGAGTCAGATCTGTGAGCTGCAGCTGGAGCCAGCAGGCCGAGAGTCGGGCATCTCTCGTCTTCACCAGGTCATATAAAAATGGTTTTAAATTCTAGTAAATTTTCAAATTCAGAGTCAGAAAGTTTCTTGTTTTTTTGTAGAAAATTTCTGAGATTAATCTCAAAATTTCTGAGTATTTTAGCAGAAATGTGCCTCTAACACGCCGTCGTCTTTGCACCTTTCCTCAGCGAGTCAAAAGTCTCTTCCTGTCTGGGGATCCTCAGCCCTGCGGCCGTCCTGGGTTCTGTCCGTGTGACGGCCCGGATACGGAGCTACCTGACCGGGACAGACGAATGGTCTCAGCCTCAGTTCCTGATGGATGCAGGTTGAAACATTTCCTCTGGTTTTAAATCAATCTTTCAGCATCTCTCTACTCTGTTGAGGACACTTTTCTTTCCCCAGGTAGGAGTTCAGGATGATAATGAGCCTGTTGCAATCAATCAATAAATCAATCAATTGCATGATAAATTAAAATGAGCTCATTAATTTCCATTTGGATTATTATTGTTTTGTGCATATTTTACTGCATATTGTAATCTTGTGTGCACACATTGCACCCAGTTTGCACATGTTTGGTTTGCACCTAAATTACATGTCTAATTTTGTCTTGTCTATGAATCTCATCTTGTGAAAATGTAATCTTTTCCATTCCAGACTTTGTTTTGTGCACATTTTCTGTATTTAGTTGCTTCAGTAATTTCCTCTTCTGCACGTCCACATCCTGCCTGCGTGTCACTGCATCATGTGCAGACGTCACTAAATGATGTTATCAAATTGAGAATATGCTCATTTTAAACCTGCTGTTTCCACATTGTCCTCTGTTGTCTGCATGTGAAAATGTTTTGTGCTAAACGTTTACACAAGTAAACCAATTTTGTTTTTATTTTTTTTGGATTTAAACATTTGCTGGTGCACACATTCCTATCTATAAATGTATAGTTTGGTTGTCGTCTGTTTCTGTTTCTGAGAAAGTCGACTGACTGATGAAATATTTGGTCTATATAATTAAAACTTCTCTGCCTGATTTAACTCTCACCGGTTCAGAGTCTGTGATCTGGAACGAGTGGAGCAGAGACACGACCGTACGAACCCTGGACAGAGGTACAAACTATTTATTCATATTAATTAACTGAAATGATGGGTTAACATCATTAACCGTTGTGTCTTCAGTTCCCTCCAGGCCTGCAGAGTTGTGTTACAGAGTGGAGAAAACAGGCGATGATGAGTTTCTCCTCCTTCATCTCATCTGGATGGTAAAACATGTCGAATCAATTTATGCTGTCAGATAAGAACCAGAACATATTAAATATATACGGAAAAATTAATTTGATAGGAGCTAAATGCACTTAAAGCATTTAGCTTTGTGCTAAAGCTAAATGCACAAAATGAAAAAATTTGCTCCGCTTTTAGCTAATATAAATAAAAGTATATGCATGATTAAATTTACCTTTTCATTATTTTACATTTTCAAATTTACTAACTTTTTTTCAAATTATTAAAGAAATTTTAAGGCCCTAATTTTGCTCCATACAGTTCTTTTTGTAATTTTACAGTTTAAAATTTTTTTAAACAGATTTCTTGATCACAATTCAGCTCCTTGCTGTATTTTTAAATTTCTGTACAAAAATTTTTAAACAAATTTTATGGCTCTAATTTAGCTCCATACTTCCTCCAGATTAACTCCTGTTGATTAATAATTCAGAAAGTGACAAAAACATTTTAATCGTGTGGAAGAATCTTATGTTCTATGTTTTCTCTTTATTTCAGGGTTCTGATCCAGGTCGGGTCCTCGGGTACCAGGTCCGCATCGACCCAAACCAACACGTTCAAAACGTCACAGAGACAACTTTCCTCCTGGTGGTGAAGGAGGGGAACTACAGCGCCACAGTCTGGGCCTTCAACACAGCCGGTTTCGGACCCGCAGCCCGACTTCAGATCGACACACAGGATCAGAACTGTGAGTGTTTGACAGTTTGACTGATCAGAAGATTCAGTTCATCATAAATCAAACACCAGAAACTTTTGATCAAAACAGAAAAGTTGACCTTTGCTTCAGTTTTGCAACATCCTGAGAGAGTTTGAGTTTCTTATCAGAGGAGAAACTGAGAATTCACAGAGGAAGTGAGTAGATGTTGGATAAAAATACTTCCTGTCACATCACAGCTGCTGCCTCATCAGATGGGTGGGGTCAAATTATCAAGGGTTGTTTGGCTCCGCCTCCTCTGAAAAACTGGCAAACTTCAAACATGTTCACTGTAAAATGAGAAGATTTTTAAAAAGTGTTCGTTCATTAGTGGATTCTCTAACCGTTTCATTTTCCTCCTGCAGCTCGGCTCTCTGTGAGGAACCTGTGGATTTCCAGCGATTATTCTGAAAACAAAGAGCTGCAGGTCCGATGGACGACGCCCACAGCGCCGCCTGGCGGCCATGTTGTCGTTCAGTGGCGCTCAGAGGAGAACCCGTCCAACAGCCGATGGGTCAGAGTCAACGGTTCCAGTTCCTCTGCTGTCATCACAGGTCACCTGACATGTTTATAGTTTACAATGATAAAAATATTATCTATTTTTCCTATTATTATCAATCAGAGGCAGCTCTAACCAGGTGTCTCTAGTCCTGGAGATGTTCTTCAGGTGACAGAAGGCCGACTTTGTAACTGTCTTTATGTGTCTCTGAAGGTTCAAACCCAGAGTTGGACCTGATCTCTGCTTTCCAACTGTAACACCAGAAGTTGTGCGCTGAAACTAGATCTACAGCTCTAGATTTATAACTCTAGATTCATAACAAAGATAATTTCAGTTTTGTTTCTGTTCAGCTGGAGAAAGTTTTGGCGCATCCATACATTTATATATTCTAAGCATCTGTTCAATGATTGGATGGTTCAAAGGTCACCCAGTGACATCATCATGTAAATCTGCATAGTTATTGTAACTAATATTATTACTTATGAGAGCTCATGGATATTAAATAGGAGGGGTCCAAGGTTTGAACCTTGGGATACTCCCCATGTAAGTTTTAGGCCTGAACAAATTAAGTGATTCATATCAGTAGATATCAATAATTAAGGATTGATTTTTTTTTTCTTTTCTTTTTGGTTTTAAATATGGGAAATACTGTCAACGTTTTCTGTTTTATCCAGTTTTCCCTCCACGCCGTGTTCTTCTGTTTTTAAGAAGTTTGTTAGCGAAACCTGGAACTGCTGCTGTGCAAGTTACTCAACAGGTTGTTGCTAGGTAACCAAAGAGTGAGTGAGTTGCTAGGTAACCAAAGAGTGAGTGAGTTAGTTGATGCCACCAAATCTTGCGTAGCTGTGAGTCTTTCCTGTGCCTACATCTCCCAGAATGCCGTGCGCTTGTGGATCAGAGTTAGGTGAATATTCTATATATTGAATATTGAATCATTTATAGATGTGTTATCTATTGATATTGATAACACACCTATCATGAAATACATTATTGTCCAGCCCTAATTTCCATTTTGCTGAATTTAGTCAATTTAGTTAAAATTTCCAAACCAACACAAATGTTTGAGCTGCAGCTGCTTCTTCAAATCTCTTTAGAAAACTTTGTACTTTTGTGCTGGTTGTTTCTTTTTTCCGTCTTGTTCAGAACTTTTGACCCTGTTTGCGTCTCCAGGTGTTCACCCTGAGGAGCCGTACCTGGTCAGTGTTTTCCCCGTCTATAACCAGCAGTGTGGACCTCCTCGCTCTCTGGCCGGCAGTCTGGAAAACGGAGGTAACCATGGCAACCGCTGTTTTTAACAAAGAGGATGAAGAGAAGCGTGACCTCAGGGTGATTTTCTTCTCAGCCCTGATGGAGGTTGTCAGTCTGAAAGTCGTCAACGTCACTAAAACCACGGTGACCGTCGCGTGGGCGTGGCAAAGGAAGCCTGCACCAATCAGAGTGGCCCAATACCGAGTGATGCTGAGCAGAGACGCCGACACACAAAGTCTGTTTTCTCCTGAAGTTATGCATATTTTTGATCATATTGTAGACCAAAAACTCCGCTGTGGTTTTTATTTCTTCAGAGGTTTAATGAGCCATCCTGCCATAACGACACAGCTGAACTCTTTAATATTTATACACATAACATGTAAATATTAAATGTATCATTTGTGTTTTACCTTTTTTGTCAGCATGTTAGTATTGTGTATTTAAAATTTAGTGAAGCTGAGACACAAGCAGCCGGTGCTATTCATCAGTATTGGTGAATATCATCAGTATTCTGCTAATCTTCCGCTAATCCGCTAGCAGCAGAGCTAATTTTTCGCTTTAGCAACTTAGCTAACTTTGAAACGTTTTTCTGGTTAAATAAAGTTCAACATCTGTGTTGAGGTTTTGCCAGTTAGAAATTCTGATTATATTCATGCTCATATTTAGGAGTCTGTTTTCACAGCAGTTCTGTTTCGTCTCATTTTCCCTTTTTATAGTGAACACTGAATAAAATAAACAACAAATAAAGTATACATAAAAATACAACACTTACATGAACAACAACTAAGGGTGTTAGTTAAACAATTACATGCAAAAATTCACAGTTATGAATTGTTTTGAGAGCCCAATGTTGGTATAACGCTGTAGCATTAGCTACCACTAAATACTATGTTGGTATCGGGGTTAGCATTAGCGTAACTAATATTTATAATTAGTGCTTTTGGGTTAGCACAGCTACATTTTTAGTTAGAGGTGCCCACCGCTGTTAATTAGCTTCACCTAAATTAGCCTGATTATTCAGGTTTAGCTGCTTGGAAGGAAATGAAAACAAATGTTTGTTTCTTTCACCTGTGAACAGCTGTCAGGTCTATAATCTGTTTTCTAGCTCTGTCTTTGTGGCCGGACCAGCAGCAGCAGCACCACACCTTCTCCAAACTGACTCCTAGCACTGAGTATTCTCTGCTCCTATTGGCTGACAATGTTTCCAGATTCATCATCCCTGTGGCCACTCAGTATGGTGAGACACCAGCTTGTTGTTTTTAATCATGTGAAATTAAGAAGCAATGAGTTGATCTGAGCAGCGAGGAACTCCTGGTTGGTTGGAGTTTGGACTGTTTATGGTGACTGTTTCTAGTTTGAGGGAAATCCGACATTCCTCATTGCTCTGATCTTCATGCGCCACCTGCTGGTGACAGCATGTTATTGCAGCAACATGTAATCTGAGGTCTGCCAAACTAAACCAGCATCTGAGTCTCAGAGGATGAAGTTGTTGGAGCCGGTTTGATATTCTGGGATTTTCTCTTCCTCAGATGAAGTTCCAGCGGTTGCCATGGTGACATCTCTGCTGCTCCTGGTCGTCACGGTGATGATCATTTCCATCCTCTCCATAACTCTGTGAGTTACTGAGACGAACATGAAATCTAGTAATGCTGCCCTGTCCGTCTGTCCATTGCTTCTGTTTAATATGTTGAAATGTTGTTTATATGTTATATTAACATTCATTCATTTTTAGTATCTAAAACATTTATCACCAGTTTCTGAAGTGTGAAAGTTTCTTCTTGCTAAACCGTCTTTGATCCTGATTATTAGTTTCAGACGTTTCTGAAACACAGAAACTTAAAGCTCCTCAGTGAACTTTGATGGTTTATTTTGTTATTTTTCACTTTTCTGAGGAAGGAAGTTCAGATGTGAAGGCGATTAGACAATTCAGGTTTCCTCAGGATTTCCTGTGACTTTGGCGCTTAAAGGACATTTTGCTGGTCGAGATCTCATGTCTTCATGTTTGTATAGTTTTGATTCCGAGTATAAATGGCGTTTCTGTGCAGATACAAGTCGTACTTCTTCCCGACGATCTGCAGCCCCAGAAGAAGCACAGCAGGCCAGTGGCTGCTGAACCCGGACCTGAAGGTGATCTGACTTTTATTCTTTCATTTCGTTTCTGTTTGGGGAAAAGTTCTTCCTCCAATAAAAGATTTTACAATCCAAAATATATGCAGTAAAAAGATGAACAAATTAGCAAGTTTCTGCAAACAACTGCAAAAAAATAAATAAATAAATAAAATGGTGTTTAGGGCAACATGGACACTTGGCCACGCCCCTCTGTGTGTCGTTGCTCCGCCCACTTTGGTAGGATTTTTCTACATTCATTTGGGGGCGGAGCTATGCGGTTAGTTACACGTTAACTAGAGCACACATTGTGATACAACTGGAGAAATGAAATAATGCATAAAACAATAATACAGCAATAAACCTGTCAGCTTTTGACTTCACTTTCTGTTAAAGCAACAAAAAAACCAACAGCAACGCAACATCCAAGCAACTAAAAATGTAAGGTTATAACAAATGAGAAGTTTTTATTCATCGAAAGCAAAGCATTAAAAAATCAGCCAAACTGCAGGTGCAAAACGTCGTCATCCTCTGAGTGTTTCTGTGGTTTTTCTCAGAAATGTGCGGAGAGGAACGTCCTGGACGTGGCCGACTTCCAGGTGACGGACGTTTTAGGACAGAAGCATCTGATCCTGATCCTCCCAAACCATCTGCATAAGGACAAGTCTCTGCCACCAGTCAGCAGCCTCTCAGTCAAACTGGACGCTGTGGAGATTCCTGGTACCCAACCAATCACAGGACAGGAGTGGGACGTTCGGCCAATCACAGAGCAGCAGCTGCTCTCTTTTCAGGCAGGTTTTACGTCAGAGATGGGCGGAGCCAAAGTTCCTCTGCTGCAGGACCAGGAAGAGAGCGGATGCTCTCCTCAGAGCGAGGAAGACGTTTATCCACCCCATCATCATCATCATCATCCTCCTCAGGCTCTCATGTTTCGGTTTCCAGAACTCCTGACGGACTTCCTGGAGCAACCGGAACCGGTGACTGGACCGCTCGAACCGGTCCCTGAGGTCGAGTACTTAACAAACGGCTGCTTCAGAGCAGAACCAGCAGCTGGATCAGAACCTGCATTAACTCAGAGGTGGAACACTGACCCCTAGTGGCTGAAAACTCCATGAAAGCGCAAACAGAAAACTGCTTTAAAGAGTTACTGAACCGATAAGGTCTGGACGGTTATAAAACTAAAATCATCTGAAATGACAACTGATAAAAAAATGTATTCATTTGATATCTTTTATTTGTTTACAGATCCAACATGTGCAGCACTGGTTTAAATTTGATGTATGAAAAATTAATCAGAAAAAAGTTTAACATTAAGTTTTATGAACCAAAAGGACTCAAAAGATTTTATTTTTTCTTTTAACTGTTGCTTCTATCCAGTTACATTAGTCAAGGTAAGTCAGGGAATTTATTAAACATTTTCGTTAAACTTTTTGAGGTTTACTTCCCTGGAAAATATCGTTTCTTTGCTGATGACAATGATCTGTTATTCTCCAATCTCCAAAAATCTATGCTAGCAGATTTCTTCCTCTGTGGTTTCTCTTTGTGTTGCAGAGAAACCACAGAGGAATAAAAAGTAAATCCTGAAGCACCGCGTGGAGATCAGACTAGAGTCCAGCAGTTGTTGTGTTTCATTTTAAATCTGATGTTCCGTCCATCTGAAGGTTTCGTATCAGAGGTTGGAGTTCATGCAGATCCAGTGTCTGACCAGCTGATGGGCGATTGTCTGTCTGGGAGGGATGACGAACGCTGAGCGGTCTCCTCTGAATAAAGAATCGATCACCTAGAAACAGAAGAGCAAAACTAAATGTGTTTTTGTTTGTGAGGAAGAATGAGGAAACCTGCTGAGAGCTGCGACCTTCAGCCTGCAGCGCCGGATTCTGATTCCAGAGGAGGAACCAGAACTGGACTGAACCTCTGAGACTGAAGCTAATCCCAGGGCATCGATCCAAAAACACCAACAAGTTCATGGCTCAAAAACAAGCCATGAACTTGTTGCCGTTTTTTGGGTCCAGCCAGGTGTTTTACAGCTGAATGGTTGCCATGGAGATTACAAGATTTCTCACACATGCATGAAAGAGTCAAAGCAACACGCCATGTTTGTTTCTGATGAGGAAAAATTTTTTATAAGATAGAAAAATTTGACTTTACTTGACACTTTTAAAATGGGAAAAAATTGGTCATAAAAAAATCCATCCCATAATAAACCAAAACAAACTCAATAATTTTCTTTGTATGCTTAATTATTATCTTTTCTTTCTTTCTACCAAAAACTGGATGACAAAAGTCTTCAGGCTCAACTAAACCTTTAAAGGACAATTTTGTTCTCATAATTATTTTTATTTGTTTTTTTGTTTGAATATTTAAAATGTTTTTAATTACCTGGATATTATCTCAAAACAATATTATCATTTAATGCAATAACTTCTGGGACAATTTATCATCCAGTAAAATTAGTTAACGTCTCTTAATGTCATCAGGATTATTTATTGCTGACCTGTTGCCGTGGAAACCACCGCGCCTCCTCGATCTCGTTCTCATCCACCTTGATGTCGGTGGACACGGCGACGGCGAGGCAGCCGATCATGAGGTTGGAGGGCATGGGCCACGGCTGGCAGGACACGTACTGGACCGGGCCCACCTTCACGCCGCTCTCCTCCTCCGTCTCCCTCCTCACCGCCTCCTCCAGCGTCTCCCCTGCAGCCATGGAGACGCGCTCACACCGCGGCTTGTCAGGCCAGAGTGTGTGTGTGTGTGTGTGTGTGTGTGTGCTGCCAGCTCACCGGGCTCCACGAATCCAGCGAGACAGGAAAACATCCTGACGGGGAAAACCTTCTTCCTGCCCAGCAGACACTGGTTTCCGTCAGGGTGGATCACCAGCATGATGACCACTGGGTCTGAAATCAGGTTTACAACATCCATGTTCATCTCTGATCAGAAATCAAGTTACATTGAAAGAAAAGTTACAGATAACTTATTTAAACTGTATAACATCATATTTTAACCTTTGTTCAGTTTTTACCTGGGGATTTCACATGTTGTAATTAGATTAACATTTTAAACTAGAAGAATTTTAAAGGTATTTTCATTGATCAGATAAATGGATTCAGTTCTGATCGATGGTGTTCAAGCGCCCCCTCTAGTGGTGAATAACTGAACTTCAGTTCATCCTATCAAAGACATCATTCTGGTTTTATTTTGACTTTATTGTCGTTTTTATCACTTTACGCTCATATTACAACTATTGTTGCATGACTTTATTCTTATATTATATGAATATTTTCATGTATTAACTCACTTGCTTTTGGAGCTCCACAGGGATGTGTTCAGGGTCCTGCTCTGTTTAGTTTGAACATTAACTCTTCATTATAACTACGATCGCTCACTGTTAAAGGGGCAGAAAATCACAGTTCTGATTTTCCGTCACGTTATAATGTTATTCTTTCAGCAAAAACTTGATTCTTTCATGAATGTTTGAGAAATACTTCAGTTTCCATGGCAACCATTGAGCTGTGCAAAACACCTGGGAGAACCTAGCTCTGCCTTCGGGGCACAGCTCCTCCTCCACTCAGATCCTTCAGACTAGACAGAAGCAATTAGCAAACACCTGCTGAGTTCACTATAAGAGCTACTTCTCAGATCAACGCAGGTAAAAACTTTAAAGGGTTAACAGAGAAGCCATGTTGGGACAACGTCCTGAAGGCGGAGCTTCAGAAAGAGCAGGAGTTTTTAAAGAGACAGAGGCCCAATTTCAAGGTGTTAAACTATGAAGTCAAATTTCTTTTAAATCGTATTGATACATTTATCATTTTTATAGTAACTGAAGGTGACAGCTGAAAAATTGGGAATTACATAAGAACTGTGCTTGTCTTTTAACTATCTTCTGGCTGTTTCTTTGTCTGAACTTTCCTGCTGATGTTGGTGTTTGAGGAGCAGAGCGGCAGATTCCTACCGACTCTTGGGTAGCATGTGTTGTGGACGCCCTGCAGGCTGCGGCACTCAGAGTTCAGACAGCTCCGCTTGTAGCCACCCTCCTCCATCTTGGTGGCGCCGCCGCACGTCGGGCAGAAGCTGTAGCGGCTGTGCCAGGCCAGCACCGACCGGGCCTGCGCCACGACGCCTGGAGCCGCAGAGGGAAGCATCACCGCTCCGCAAGAACCGGCAGGAAAACCACAAAGAAGAAAGTTCCTCACCTGCCTCTTCTTCGCTCAGCTTCAGCAGGTCTCTGTTGGGACTTTTTGGGAATGAACCGTTCTTTTCTCTGCAGCGCTCCAGGAGGGCGGCAGCGTCTTCGTCTGTGTTGATGGCGAACCAAACCGGAGGCTCAGAGAGAATCTCTGATTTCTCAGAGGAGGAGGAAGAGGAAGGGTTCTTCGTCTTCTCTACTCCGAGGAAGATCGTCACGGTCGAAGGTTTCAGCAGGAGATCCTTCACTTCCTCATACCTGAACCGGCACAGCTTCATGTCCGCCTGCTGCAGGAGGAGCCATAAAGGGTCAAATAAATAACTGAGATGAATCTCAACATGTTGGATTCAAATTTCTGACCTGAACTCAACAGATTCATCCAACCAGCTGCTTTAAATGCTAAATCACTTGAACGTCATACTTATCTGTGTTCGCTGAACAAACACTAAAACACATCAGCTGTGACTGTCAGAGGATGAGAAAATTAGCTTTAGCATGCTAACACCAGGGTTTGCTAGCTTGTGCTAGCAGTAGATATTTAGACTTATTTTAATTTAGTTTAAGAATCCATTAAAGGAAAGAACGCTAGGAGGAAATCTGTTACATTTGAACATTTTAGACCTTTTTTTTTAAAAAAATGGTGGCACAAAATAAACAATGAAACAAAAAAATATTGTTTATTATATTAAGCTAAAAGTGCAACATCTTACTTTTTAATGACTGTGAAGGTAAAGTGAATTTATTTTTTCTATCACAGGAATTGTTGTGTTTCAGCTTTTTGAGCAAAATGAAAATCAAAGGTTCGCTATAAAAGTTTTCTTTAGCATGCTAACGTTAGCGTTAGCTTGCTCTACCCAGACCAATGTGTTTGAGTTGATTTCATCCTTCAAACATAGAAATCTTTGTTTCTATTTGTAGTACTTTGATGAATGTGTAATGCGGTGTATATTTGGTCATTATGGTGACCTTCTGCAGGTCGTATTTTGACCCGTCGTTAGCCTCAGGGTCGTACCGCTTCACTGCCGTCCTCCTGCTGCGTTCGGACCATGGGGCTGAGGTCGGAGAACAGGAGGTAGACGGTCTCTGAGTCTCTCTGTTTGGCCTTTAACCAGGCCTGATCGGTTCTCTTCTCACTCTGCCGGTCCAGCGTCTCTCTGCTGAAGAAGTTTTCGTGCGGGCGGAGGTCGGCGCCGTCGGCCGCGCGGCCCAGCAGGCCGGCGATGTGTCTGTGACCCCAGAACTTGGCGATGTCGTAGGCGGTCTGTGATGAACTGTTCACACAGAACTTGTCACAACTGGAGGACAAAAAAACTGATTCAGAAATCAGTGAAAGTTTTCAGCATTTTGAACGTTGATTAGAAACTTTTTGAACCCAAGTTAAACTTCTTGAGTTTGACCCAGTTTTGTATTTTTAATCACCTGAAGAGCGAGTCATAATTAGAGACGCACTGATCAGATATTCATATCTGTATCAATGCCAGATTGGTACCTGTGATCCATAAGAGCAGATCTATTCAGTCTAGTTCTGTACTTTGTGCTCTGAGTGACGTCAGGCTTTATTATCTATTTTACATTAGGTTTAGGTTTCCTGACTGAACTTTCTGAACCGTTTGAAAGACGATTTGTTTTATTTTTACATGTTTAACTAAGTTGGTCAACTTGTTGTTTATGTTTGTTTGTTTCTTTATTATCTATTTTACATTTGCTGTTAAACTCCTAATTACTCTGACTGAACAAATTAAAGTTGTTTTAATCGGTTTTGAGGCTGTTGCTGTATTTCAGTGAGCTGCATTGGTGCAGAGTTATCAAATAAATTTGTAATTCCAGTACATTTATGTCTGTGTTTTTAAAAAAGAAACAGTCATTCAGCTGATATCGGTATCGGTTTATGCTAAACCTCAGGTATTGGTACCGGTACCGGTACCAGTGTATAACATGGATCGGTGCGTCTCTAATCATGATTGTTGCAGATGAAGGAGCAGCGTTTTCACCCGAGCAGCAGCAGCTTCTCCGCCACATGGTGGTGTCCGTTACGAGCTGCTAGCATCAGCGCCGTCCAGCCGCTGCGTCCCGTCTGGTTGATGAGAGAAGGGACGTTGGACAGAAGGGTGGACACCTGGGACAGGTCTCCTCTTGCTGCAGCGTCCAGAAACTTCTCCAACATTTCCTCTTTGGCGCTCAGCTGCAAACTCGTCATCTGGAAAAACCAAATAATCTTCCATTATACGTAAATCAGCTGCACTAATCTTACTAACAATTTTATTTATCAGTTATCTTCAGTGACTGATTGGGTTTCTGTGGGATTTGAAATGCTTCTCAGTAAATTAGCAAATCATTTCTCCAAGCTAAATATTTAGTTTCCAAACTGAACATTTAACTCCCACTATTTAGTTTTTCAACTAAATATTTAGCTCCAACTAGATATTTAGTTAGTAAACTAAATATTTAACTCTAACTAGATATTTTGTTAGCAAGCTAAATGTTTCACTCCAAAGTAAATTCCCAGACAGAATATTTAGCTCCACCTTTTTTAGCTGTGAAGCAAAAGTTTTCAAACTGAATGTCTGAAAACTTATTGCAATAACATTTAGCTTGTTAACTAAATAAAGTAAAACATTTGTGTTACTGTCTTCGTGGAGCGGGTCTGTCACTGCAGTCTTCATCGTGGTGAAGGCCATAAAATCACATTTATTTATTAAAATTCCTACAACTCTCTTTGATCTTATAATTTAACCTTTATTTACGGTTTCAGCGTTAAAGGAGTATATACCTCTGCTTGTTATTTATCTACTTTAGTTTCAGTAATACAGAACAAAAAGGAAGATAAATAAACTTTTAAAGTCCTTTAAACATTTTCTGCCTCTCCTATTGGACCAGAGGGCGTCAATCACATCCAAGCCCCGCCCACCGGATCCCCGCTGTTATAAAACAAACCGCCACCCGAAAGCGAGCTGTGTTAGCTTTAACACGCCAGGAATCACTTCCTGCTTCGTTGCTGGACGTTAACAACCTCACAGGTATTTGACCGGTTCCTCTGGTCCGTTAACACAGAAACACATGAACCGCAGCAGGTTTACGGCTCGCCGGGACTTTAACTAGCCGCCTGTCATTTAATTTACAGATGACCGTATCGCTGCTGCTCACCTTCACGTCCTTCTGCTGTTTCCTTTCAGCTGTTGGACAAACCGCGACGAGCTGCGTTCAAAGGACAACACGGGAACTGTGAGGCGTTCAGGTGCTGCCTGCACTGTAGGAATTCAGAGTTTTTTCTGGTCTTGTTTTTTTTGTTTTGTTTTCTTTCCTTCTGCCCTCCAAGCCAAAGCCCAAGTATCCAGCTTCATAGTTTTGATGTGTTGTGCATTTGATTAGTAGTTCTGTTGTCTTAAAATTATAATAATTTCTGTTTTCCAAGTAGAAAAATGTTTCTTTCTTTCTCGGAACCAGTCTGATCAGAATCAGCTTCACTGGCTAAGATTGAGGCACAATTAAGCAATTTCACTTTGGTTTCAGACATATAAAAATATGTTGCCAGCCTGTGACCTGAAAAGTTATTGTAAAATACATATTATTTTCTTCTATTTATTTAAAAATATATGGAAGAAAATATGAATTTTTAATGAATTAATTTTACAAAAAGATTTTAATATGTATTACTATACATTATTTAATGATTTAAAATTTTTTTTTTATCATATATTTAATTTTCTTAGTTTGAGCTGGAGAAATGGGAGCATGTCCCTTTAAGAACCAAACACTGTTGCATGCTGGGGAAGCCATTAGCATTATTGCATTATTATATTGCAACAAGATATGAACAGTTGATGTTTCTCTGTCTTTATGAAACTTCAGAACTGGAAATAAAAAATGGACCAAACTTCTGTTTCGTTAATATTTTATTAAAATCACCTACAAAATTATTACAAAAGAAAAACAATGAAAACCCAGAGGAATAAAACATAACTGAACACCTGGATTTGAACACATTAAATTAAATGTTGACCATAATTAATTACAATGATATAAACATATAAACAGCTTCATATTAGAGAAGTTAATGAGAGCAAATGACGCCGACGGGAGGAAACCTTTAAAAACCTGGAGTCTCATCATGTTTCTGTTTCTGTGCAGATGTAAATGTGAAATAAATAAACGGTGACACACACACCATGCTGGTGTCGGTGTGTGTGTTATGAGTAGAAGGTGAGGACGCTCTGGTGGTTTCCTCGGACCAGCAGCAGCGGAGGAAGGTCTTTGGACAGCGTTTCCAGCCAGCACATGTAGAGGGCGCTAGACACGGTGCCCTTCCTGGCCAACGGCATGCTTCTGCTCACACACACACACACACACACACAGACAAATACACATTTATATTAGAGCAATTTAACATTAAAATATAACTTTGAAATCACATGTTTATATTTATCCAAATCTTCTAAAATAGAGCTAAGGAAGTCAGAATCATACTTATTTTAATGCTTAAAATATGATATAATGAAGCCAAAAGCATTGTAACATAATTAGCATTTCAGCTAATGCGCTAATAGCAAAGCTAACTTTTCACTCAGCGCTTTAGCATTTTTGATAACTTTGAAAACATGTAGCGCTGTTAGCTTCTCCTAAATGCATTTTTACAGATAAATACTTTGCTGTTTTGTAAACTTTAATAAAATTCCACTATTGTGCTAATAGCTGACCTCATTTATTTTTGAGCATTTTAGGATTTTTGCTAAGTTTGAAAATGTCGAAATTAAATTGGTGCTGAAAGGTTGTAGTTCACATTCAGATATAACATGAATTAAAGTTAGCACTTTAGCATTAGCTCCCGCTAAAAATTGTGTTGGTGTAGCACCTTAGCATGAGCAGAACTAATGTTTCTGATTGGTGCGTTAGCTTTGCACTGATATTTTTTTTATTTCATGATATATTTAATTTATTGTAACAAGTGGAATAAATCGTTCTTACACCACGATTAGCTTGGCGCTGCTGGAGTGCTCCTTCAGCAGCTCGTTCAGTCGGATCTGACGGTTGGTCTGGAGGAGAAGTCATAAGTTCATCTTTGTTTCAGTCATGAGTTCAGGTTTTTATCGGGGTCGGTGTGAACCTTGGCTTTGTAGAGCTCCAGCTCGTTGTCGGTGATCCTCCAGGGCTCCTGGGCCTTCAGCCTCTCTGCAGCCTCCTGCTCCATGTCGTCCTCCTTCAGCCGGTACGGCTCAACCAGCTCCTTAAAGCTCAGCTTACTGTCACAGCAAAAACACTGCTGGAAATATCTCCAAATTATGTCTTCACAACAAGGTTAGCTGCAAAAATTGAGCTACATTTGGTGTCAAAATGGAAAGATGTATTAGTTTTTAATTAATAAGGAACAGGCTGGGACTGCATAGTTTCCCTCAGCAGGTGTTTTAATTTAGATTTAATATTTTCTTGGTTTCATAGCAGAGATTTACCAGCTGAGTTTGCACTGAATCAGAGACTAAAACCCATCAGGTTTAGGTGTCTGTAAACCGGAGGAGAGGCAGGAGGCGTTTGGGTCTTACTTGTGTTTTTTGGGTTTCACGTTGATGTCTCCGAGAACGTTGATGTCAGAGAAGTCGATTCTGAACCTGCTGAGCAGCGTGGCCATCCTGCAGAGACGAAGCAGCAGATTGCAGCGACCGGGACAGAAATCCACAGCACAGCAGACAGACACTCACGCTCGGCGGTCGTGGTCGATCCGGTTGATCTTTCCACCGATGAAGACTCGGATCCTGCAGTCACTCCATTTGCTCCTGTTGGTCAGCAGGTAGGGGATCAGCAGAGTCAGACCTGCAGGAAAACACAAGAAAACAGGTTTGTTTTCACTTTAACAGGATTTCCTCTCTTCTTCTCTGATTTATGGTATTAAAAGGATTAAAGAAACATCTGAATGGTTCAGTGCAGTGAAAATGGAAAGCAGAACCTGACTGGGTCACACTGGTTCTGTCTGAATGTGGTGGAATAATTTCAAATCTGACCTCCGTCGTCAAACAGCCACCAGACGTCGATGGTTCCCTTCCCCTGTTTCTTCTTGAACATCTGGCTGCTCTCCAGAAGACGCTGGTCAGTCAGACTCAGAGGACTTTTGGTCTCTGAAGCTGCAGAGTCAAATATTCAACATCTAAATGTGACAATCGGTGATTAAAAGCAGCAGTTCAGGTTTTGCTCTACCTCTGATGATGAGCGGGCTGCTCTGGTTGCTGTGGGTTTTGGATGGACAGGAATCCGAGTCCGAGTCTTTGGCCGGACCGATGGAAATCAGAACATCTTTGCTTTCCTTTGGCGGTTTCTCGCTGGGCGACAGCAGCTCATCTACAGATTAAAGCACCTTTATTTCTAAAACTTAAAACTGAGTTCAGAATGACGTTTCTGGTTCTTTTTATGGTTCATATTCTCGGAAAAGCCAGAAAGAAGAACTGGGGATATGAATTTGGAGGAAACAAAGTTGTCAGACGTTGAAAACCACAAAGGTACCTTGTCCTGGAATATGAGAGATGTCCAGTCCGTCCATCAGCCTGAGGATCACCACCCCAAACTGCAGGTCAAACGCATCACTGCAACGTTTAACAACGAAACTTTGTGTCACTAAAGATTCATGGCATCAGCAGATCTGAACAGAGGCTAAAATATTCAGGGCAGAGTTCAGAAACATCGCGCTAACGTATGACACTTATAGATAGCTACTGTTTTTCTTTGATGTACAAGATGCAGGTGACCAGATTAGCCTGCTAGATGCTAGCCTATCCAAGGCTGATGTTAGCATATAAAGATAAGACACTTTATTAATCTCCTGTAGGAGAAATCTCTCTAGGAAGCAGGCAATCCAAGGCTAATGCTAGCTTAAAAAGGCTAATGGACAGCATAAGAAGTAGGTAATGTAGCAGATGACCAGCCTAGGAAAGCTAGTTAGCCTCTCCAAAGCTAATGCTAGCCAGTATTCTCCTTGTCATTTGCCAGTCCTGGTCGATATTAATCAGATCAATATCTATCTAGCTGTAGGACGTTCCCACCACTGATTAGTTTTAATCTTGGCACTAATATCGCTCCATACAAGGGAGCCTGTTGATTCAGGAAAATGATTGGGATGTTTTCTTTGGAGGTTTTCAGGGAAACTTTCTGGAGGAACCGTGTTTCCTGTTTGGATCAGGGAAATGAATGGACGGATATTTTTGATGTTCTTGAAACTAAAACATATAAATTGTTAAATTTCGGCCCTCACTGTATTGTGTTGATGTAATTCTCCACGTCTCTCATGTTTCCGTCGCTCCAGTTGTTTTTGAAACCCATGACCAGCGTGTTGGGCTTCAGACGCCCCAAACCGACCGCCTGGAGCAAAGAAATCATCATGGAGAATCTTTTCATTTAAATTTAACGGGTTTTAATTCACATGTCAGATCTGAGATCAGTCCTTATACCTGGAGGAGTAACTGGGCCCCGTGCCTCAGGTTGTCTGCAAAAACCGGAGAATAAAAAGCCTTGATCCGTTTTTTAATCAGCCAGCGCCGACACCGAACGTAGTCCTGGGAGAGATCCTTGAAGTTTGGCCGCCGGGAAACCTGGAGGAGGAAACGGAGAAACTGTTGGAGAAACTGTTGCATGAAACATTCCTGCAGGCGCTGAGGGCAGTTCGCACCGTCCTGACGTGACCGCAGACCATGAGGCTGACGTTCTTGGTGAACGAATGAACCAACTGCAGCAGCGCCGGGCGGGAGTTTGGGTAACTGGCCAGAACCAAACACTGCGGCCTGAAAGGAAAGAAAGAGAAGGCATCCAGGAAAAACTGCCACGCTTTGGGAGAGAATCTGTAAAGTTTCTGAGGAGGACCTGAAGTTCTTGACGTGGTCCTCGACACTGGACAGGTTGAGGCAGTGGGTCAGAGCCTGGTTATAGATCAGAGCCTGAGTGGACGAACCCCAGTTCACATCTACAAGGTAAAAACATGAATCAGAAACTAATGGGATACCAGGTAAAATATCAGTGATGAATCAAATTTTAAAAAAGTAGATGAAGGGCTAAAAGAGCCGATTTCAACCAGCAGGAAAATTAAACTGCAGTATCCAGTTTAACCCAAAGAGGGCAGCACTGAGACACTTCTAATATTGCAGAATTAAACAAATTTACACAAAAATGTCACAATTTGAACAAACAGAATCCTTAAGAATCAATTTAGACAATTTATCTGCAAAAAAAGTTTTAGTAGCGTCATGGTGACACTGCAGGAAAAAAGAATTTAATAATTAAATTAACTTTTAATTAGTTATGTACATCTGCTATTATAAGGTTGCATTTTAATTATTTGATTACATATTGTATTATATTTAATGTAGCTATGTCATGTTACATTCATTTAATAATGTATCATTTAAATTTGTCCCTTTTGGCCCTCCATACACATGTGAACCTCTGGATAAATGTGAGTTAAACTAAAATATAACATATTTGGATTTTTACATCGTTTAAAACCAAATCCATGCCATGTTTCATCCAACTAACCTCTAAAATGATATGTTGAGCTTTTATATTATGTTTGGGGTTATTATGACATTTTTAGTGTAGAAAAAACACCAGAACCATTTCAGATGTTCCCTCTGATGGTGAATATTTAAGTTCTTCTTCTCACCTGGTTTCTTGTATCCGACGTAGATGTAGAGGGCGAGGATGATGAGCAGCGTGACCAGAGCGGCCCACCAGTTGATGACAAACATCACAACGCAGCATAGGACGGCCCCCGCCAGAGAAACCCACATGTTGTAGTACTTGAAGCTAGGGCGCCACCCTGTGGACAAACAGGAGCTCAGCACACCGGAGCGATTCCTGCAGGAGTAAAGTTTGATTTATGGATTGAACCTGGAGAGTTGGCCAGGGAGGCGTGGAAGACGGAGAAGTTGATGAGCGCATAAGAGGCCAGGAAGAAGTTGGAGATGATGGGAGCGATGATGTTCAGCTCGGCTGATCGGACACAAACAGATTCGCCAGCTTTGTGTTTAGATATTTATTTTGATTTTATGAGAGAGGATGAAGCTCTGCTGCTCACCGATGAGGATGAAGGCCAGGCCGATGCAGAAGGTCAGGACGTATCCGCGCAGAGGCTCATTGTTTTTACCGTAACCCTTCGCAAAAATCCCCAGACCAGGATAGATGTTGTCCTTACAGAGAGCCTGCAGAGCCAACAGCTGCTGTTAGAAAATACATCTGGCCTTCCAGTTTTATTCACATTATTCATTTATTTAAGACAGAAACAAAATATGGCAAGAAAAAATGGAAATGAGGATGACAAAACGGTTCTTTTGCACCTGATTTGCTCCATTTTTATGCTTTAATTGTCATTAAATAATCAAATAAAAGACAAATTTTTAAAGGCCAAACTGCCCCACAAAGCTACAGGGAAATGGTGGCATTTTCTGAAGAAATATTGATAATATAAAGCAGACAGAGATGAAAAAATTAAAGAGACGTGAAATTAAATGAAATACAAAAAATATATACAAAATATAAATGTGAAATATTAACAAATAAAAGAAAAAAGGAATTAAATGTAAGTAAAATTAAGCAAAATAAAATATAAAAAGAATTTGAAAACATTTGTTAATCTCTAAACTATTTAAACAATAAATAAAAATAGAAAAAAATTAGTAAAAAAAAATAAAATAAAATTTCCGTTAAAAAGTTTAAACAAAAAAATACAAGAAAGTAAAACGGGACAAAACAAAATTCGATGGAACAAAATGATAAACATAAAACAATACAAAATGTAAATAGAATATTAAATTAAACACCATGAAAACCTGCATTCATTTCTAATAAAACAATAAAATCAGATGAAATAAAGATGTTTAAAAACTCAAATTGTGGATAAAATAAAAATGTATCATCTGACCTGGAAGACTTTGGGAGCGCTGACCAGCGAAGCTAAAGCTGAAGATAAAGTAGCTGAAAAAATCCCTGCAGTGATCAGCGGCCCGAAGTACGACACCAGACTCATCACCTGGACACGCACACACACACACACACACACACACACACACACACATGAAAACATTTATTATTTATCCAGAATTTCTCTTTCTCATTGATCAGACCTGAGAGTTTCTTCATGAACATAAAAATTCAGTAACAGAAGCTGATGGCTAATTGTGGTAGAGATGTTAAAAACAGAGTAGCGTAGAAATGATGAAGCATGTTGGTGAGGGGGACCGGGGCCCCAAAAAGGCTTTGGCCGGCCCTGGCCAGAGTGTGTTTTAGTTCAGAGCCATCCTGTGGTCACGTTAGCAGCAGCGTGGTGTGTGTTGGAGCGCGCTCAGTGAGATCAGTGTCAGCGGGTTGGAAGTGAGCGCAGGCGGCGGCCATAATGCGCTCATTCAGGTCCGACGGCACCAATCTTGTGACCCAGAACAACAGACGCCTTTATCTCTGTACGGCTCTCTGCATGATGCTGAGAACCGCTCTGTTTCTAACACACACACGCACACACACACACACACACACACACACACACACAGTCTGAGGGCATCTACTCCCTCAGCATCACTCCACCACCTTCTAACCAGAGTAAGTTATGACGGAGTTTTCTGCAGCAGCAGAAATGATGATGATGGCGGCCCGGTGTTGGTGCGGCGGCGGCGTTGGCGGCGGCGGCGTGAGGACGCCTGTGACGTGTTTTGGACTCTGGGAAGTGGAGCAGCGTTGTGCCCTGACACGGCCAGAGAGCGATGGGCCTCCAGGGAAACAATGACGGTGGGTGTGTTGATGCACGTTGCTCTCTGGCCTTTACGTAACACACATTCCCAAGCTTCTCTTTCCTCAAATATCAAATATCTTAACCGCTCTTCAAAACAGGAAAGACACAAGAACATGTTAGGTGGTGGTCCTCATAAACCATGAAATTACCAGTGGATTAATGATTATATCTGCTCAAATCATCAACTTCTCAGTAACTATTCGCACTAAGCTAGCTCATTTTTAATTTGATGAAAATTTGGCTTTGAAAATGAATTAATTTTGTCTTGATTGGCTAAATAACCCAAAATATTGCTGTTAATCTTTGAGTGTAACAGCTTGAAACACACAGAAAACAGGATATTAAAAAGGAAAAAAATTCAACAGAAACAATTTGATTAATTGTGACTTTTCATTGTTATTTATTGCGTTATTGGAGTCAGATTGAGAGACTTTATAACTAGTTTCTGTCTGAATCTCTGATAAAATTGATCTGGTGCCCAGATTTCATTACAGAATAAGATTGTATGTTGATTGTGTCCATGTCTTTATCATGGATGTGACTGATCAATCGATTCATTTTGATGAATCAGTCACGTAGTTTGTTTAAAAAAAAAAAGTTAACGCAATTAATCGCTTTTAACCGGAACCTTGGCATTCATGCGTTTCTGGCGAGACCTTAAATCTGACGCACAAGCTACATCCACAGACATTGATAGAAGAGGAAGCTGCTTCCGTCGGCGCACTGCGGGTTGATTTCTGCTTCTAAAACCGATCTGGCGGGACGTGGATCAGGCTGTTGTTGCCTTAAAATTGTGCTGAATGGAATTAGCCTGCTAGCTAAGCTATTCAAGCCTAAAGTAGCATCGATGCTAAACACGTAACAGCAACACAGACGCTATTATCACCATCCACAGTCCAGACAGCCATGAAGTAATTACACCAATTAACTTGGTTAAAATGGCCTCAGGTGTTTCTACCTGGAAGTCGTTCATCAGGCCGAACTGGCAGCCTCCCTCCTTGCAGATGGAGAAGTCGTAGCCCAGCGTACAGGCGGCGTCGGTGCAGTTCACCGTGTCGCTCACCGTGTCGTTGTGGTCACCAGTAGCATCTCTCACAATACAGGAGCCTGAGAAACAACAGCAACTTCACTGATGGAGCAAAAACAACCTTTAAGGTTCATTTAATCTGAATTTAACTTTGATTGTTAAACCAAAAGAGTCTTAAAAAGAATGGAAAACAAAATATACAAATGAATTGTCCCAAAAGTTGTTGCAATAAATAATATTGTTGTTTTGACCATTTTCATGTAATATATTGATGGTTTTATAATAATGCAAGAAAACCCTCTAAAACTCTGATAAGGACACAATAAAATAATCAGATATAATAAATAAAATACAAATAATAAATTCACACAATCTAAACCATAAATAATATGGATTTTATGTTTTCTAAGCAAAGTTACATTTCACAAGATCTTAATCAAATTGCAGCTCATTTTAATTTAAATTCAATTAATTGACTAATTGCTTATTGCGACAGGCTTAAATATAATAATTTTGAGTTTAGCTGAACATTAGATCTATTGTAGCTAAAATAAAATACTGTCTATTTAGATGAACCTGCAGAAACGGCGACAGCCACGTAGGTGAGGCCTGTGATGAGGATGGCCAGCAGGGTTCCTTTAGGGATGGCAGACTGAGGGTCCTAACGCCAGAGAAATGGAAATAGTCACTTTAATTAGATTATTTTATGAAAACAAAACCAAATAAAAACAGGTTGATTCATCCCAACACAGAGCCCTGAGGAACACCAGATACTTTATCTGACAGAAAGACCTCAAATTTCTATTTAAATTGGTTACATGTTTATCTTAAGCGGTAAAAACGCACAGCGAGGTCACCAGAGATGTTGGCTCCTGCTAGGATCCCAGTGGCAGCAGGGAAGAAAATCGCAAACACGGAGAAAAACGTTTCTTCTTCTCTAAAATCTGGACCGAAGTTCTCAAAGAGGATGGCAGCTGAGAAACAGGAGAGTTAAAAAAGAGTACAATAAAATCTGGAGTAACGATTTAAGAGGACGGTTTGCATGTAGGATGTAAACTTACTGTGGTAACCAAAGAATCCTTTGGGCTCCTTGTTGTCCACCGGGATGAAAGTGCCGAGGAAGTAGTTAGCGATAGCCGCTAGCAGGATGACCAAGAGGACGATCTGAGCCTGATGGGTCCAGAGAACAAAAGGACTCATTTTAACCTTAACTAAACTAGCAGCTAGTTAATGAATCGTTCATCATGCATTAGTGAATGATGAACGATTCATTCATCATTCATTGATGAATCATTCAATATGATTCATTCATCAACGAATGATGAATGAGTCATTCATCATTCATCAATATGAATGAATTAATGACTCAAAATAATTAAGACAAATAAGTTTTGTCTTATTAGAAACTTAATATTTGCCCTAGAAACTGGACCTAAGACTCAATGAGTTTGTGGTGCATTAACCCAAAAGAAAAAGATATAAAACTTAATTTAACTCACAAATAAAATGTTATAAAATCCTTTTACTGTAGGAGAACGACTGTCAGCGTTCAAGACGCTCCATGAATTATGGTGAAAATAAAAAAATAAACATGTTCCTTTGGGGAAACTGAAAACTAACAACTTTGGTTCATCATTTTTAATAACCAAATGTATAATTTCCTGTTTTTTCAGAGTTTTCTCACCTTGGCCTCCCACTCCATCCCAGCTACGGAGATTCCCAGCAGCAGGATGACGGTCAGCGTCCCGACGATGCGAATGTCGTTCAGCTCATCGGTCATCAGAGCGTCGACGTCCTGCAGCAAAGCAGCAGGAAAACGTTTCATTTTAGGCCTAATCTTCATCAGACAGACGGGTTTTAAAATGTTTTATAAAGTTCTTACACTGAGCATCTCGACGACCGTCTCAGCAAAACCCACGACGTACATGGCCACCGCCACGGCGTTGGCGAAGGCAAAGATGAGACCGATGGAGCCTCCGAACTCTGGACCCAGACTTCTGGAGATCAGGTAGTACGCTCCACCTCAAATCATCATTAATACCAACATATGACAAAATGAAATCTTTTTGTTTTCATTAATGATTATTGTGACAATTTTTACAATATTCTGTCTGATAATATTGAATCTTCTGCTAATATTATGACTTTATTCTGTTATTCTATTGGGCCTGATTCATGCAGATCTTATTTATTTTGGTTAAAATCAGAGAAAAATCCAAGTATTTAATCTTAGATGTGGTTAAAACTGAATCTTTCCCTGCATCTGCTCTGCTGAAACCGTCTGAGGTTTTCCTCCCGCTGGTCGGCTCCTCACCTCCACGTACGAAGCCGTTGGTTGCTATGGCGGAGGTCGACAGGCCGGTGATGGTGGTGACCAGCGTGGCCATGAGGATGATGGCGATGGTGAGTCCTGGTTCACAAAAACACATAAAAACCTGAACAAAAAGCTCCTCCACTTCCATCCAGCAACGTTTTGATCAGATCTGAGAATAGAAACCAAACAGAACAACTTTAACCCACCGATTCCAGCCTGACCGACGATCCAGGACATCCTGATGAAGAGCATCACTCCCCAGATGTTCAGCATGCAGCGCACCTGGAACACGTTTCTACAGGTTAACAACAGCTGACCGCTGCAAACACTCAGTGTGTCTGAGACTCCGTCTGTCATCACCCACCAGGACGCCCTTCACCCAGCCGAACTTCACCGCTCCGCCCTTCGCCTCCTTCGCCATCAACGCCGCCGCTTCCTCGGCTGCCGACGGCTCCTCGCCGTTGACCAGGCCGTCCTCAAACGGCTCCTGGAGACAGAAGGAATGTCAAAAAGAAGAAATGTCAGGAAAAATATCCAGGTAAATCAACATGTGTTTTCTGAATTCTTCAGCGGTTCCTTGGCGGGATGACGTATCAGGATCATTGTTGATAGAAAAAAAGAGTAAATTTCAGCCAAAAAACTCATAAATTGTTCTATTAATCTTAGAATTTTTCTAGAAAAACATTAGAAAATTTCTGAGTTTGAAAAATTGAAATTGTGAGATTAACCTCAGAAATGTTCTAGACAAAATGTTTCTGAGGTGGAAAAAACTTTAGACATTTTGAACTGAGGAACCATTAATTGATGTCTGAGATGTTTTAAAAAGTGAAAAATTGGCTGAAGTTTAAAGAATAGAATCAGAGTTTCCTGGTTGTTTGGTCCTGTTGACCTTCTGGGGCCTCGACCTTTACAGCACGGACGGTTCTAGTTGGGGGCCCTGGGGGGCCAGTGTCCCCTTAGAACGAATAAAGATGTCGAGTTTATCGACAGAGCATGAACTAAAACCATAATGAAAAGAGCTTTACTTGCTTTTGACAGTCAGTTAATGCTTTTAAAACTGAACAGACTGACTATAAATGCTGAGTTTTGTAAATGGTGCTGAATATCTAAACACATCAAAAGAAATGAGCCTGTTTGTTAAAGTCTTGACTAGAATAAACCGTGTGCCTTTATTTGGCCCCCAGTATCATCAGTAGATTAAAATGTTAGTGAAGAACCTGATGGTTAAATGAGGCTCCATGTTTATCAGGCCTTCAAAACCCACTGATAGAAAACTGCTGCAAAGAGAAAAAGGAAAGAGTCCCTCTCTCTGATGGGACGGTGTGTTCAGATGAAACAAGGTTTTTATCAACAAACCACTGAGTCTGAAACAAAGGGAGAATGGTGGAGGACCCGTGATGCTGTGGGCCAGTTAGTTTCTGCCAGAGGTTTTAAAAAGAATCTGTTCTGAAATGCCACAGACTCAGTTTTCATTCTGTTATTTTTCATCAATAATTTATCAGATCAAAACTAACAATATTTTAGTTTTACAGGTTTTACAGTTCATTAGACTTTCTGTGCAAATAAAGTCAAATGTACGGAAAAGGATAAGGGACAAAAATAAAACCAAATTAAAACAACATCATAATTCTGATATCTCAGTGAGTCTTCCACACCAATCTACTAACTAAAATGCCTTCGATCATAAACTGGTTATTGTTACTTTATCCAGCTCGTCGTGCAGCTCCGACAGTGACGGTCTGGTCAGTTTCTCCCCGAACGGCGCCGCGGTCTGCCGGTAGAACTCGATGTTCGGTACCGCGTCGATGGTGTTGTGTCCGAAGGTCCGCATGTAGTAGGTGTTGGAGTGGGAGTCGGAGATGTGGGTCTGCCCGGTGCCCGTGGAGTGGAGGCTCACGGAGTCGCTCTTCGCCGGGTCCGGCTCATGGAAGACATCCGGCGGGGGCCCGATGTCCGCGGCGGGGCCCAGGCCCGGGTCCATGAAGCCCACCACCTTGAAGCGGCCCTTGGACTCCTCTGGAGCCGGAGCCGGGGCCGCGGAGGAGGAGGAACCCTCGGTCACCACGTCCACCTGGAAGCGGCTCTGCGCGGAGCCGCCGGCCCTCAGCGACGGTTTCCTGTCCGACATGATCCAAACGTTTTACTGCTCCGAACTGGACCCGTCACTTCACAGACATATCGTCCTACAAGAGGAGTGGAAACAGGAACCCGATATGAAACAGAGCTAGAAACAATATTTTCTCTCCTGCTGAGCTGCGGATGGACGCGCCAGGACGCACAGCGGAGATGCGCAGTCCGTGCGTAAAGGACACCGAACTCTGCCGCAACTCTGCGTTTTTCTCCCTCACATGATGAATCAAGAGCTTTATGGAGATGAGCGTCTCCTCCTCCCTCTGCGCTGCGGGAGACCTGAAGAGGAGGGGATGAAGGTCATTACGCACCAGAACAATCAGAACAAAACAAACTGCAGAACAAAGATCAATTGAACTTTAATTAAACATATTTATACTTTTAGTCTTTGAAACCGGTAGAAAATGAGGATATTTGACAGATTGTTTAGGTTTGGTGCGCAGCTCCGTTTGACACAAAGCCATTTGTTATCGGTGACACACTGAGACATTCACACAGATCCGATTAGCATACAGAGAACAACAGCCGCTTTCTGCGCCAAACACTGAACAACAAACCCAGCAGGCGCAAACCTGCATTTTATCACTGAGCGGAACGAATACAACACATTTTATATTATTATTATTATTATTATTATTATTATTATTATTATTATTATTATTATTATTATTATCCTGAAACAGTTAAAGTTTCTGCTGCACAGTTTTAATTCTGTGTTTCTGTTTGGGTTCAGATTGAAGCACCTGTTCATTAAACACAGTGACACCTGGTGGTTCAAAGAGGAACTGCAAGAAAGAGTCAAAGTCACATTTTTAAAAGTTTTAAAACCACAACAACAAATAGGATGAAGAACATTTTTATATTCCATTTTGTTCTGTCATCTCCCTCTTGAGGACTTGTTTTAGTTTTTAAGGAATTATGGACATTTCCAGTTTTCCAGATGATTTAAATACTTCAGATTGCAGGCAGGTCAAACAGGTTTGATCTTCCTGCAGAAAAATGTCTGGAAGATCAAAATCCTTCAGAAAATATGGAAACAACTTAAACCTATTTTCATTTTATTACCAAACTTTAACATCCTCACTGATTTAAAACCTTAAAATCTGCAAATTCTTAAAACATTTTCTTCATCAGCTCCAGTTTTATTCATTTAAATCTGAAAGGTATTTGTACGTTTCATTTTGAGAAATTATTAATTATATGTATAAAGTTTTCTTCAAGTTGTTATGCAGCAGATTTGTTTCTGTTGGTAATTGACCAGATTGTCAAATTAAAATAAGGAGAATAAACAAACCCAGGTTTTTATTTTTTGTTTTAGTGAAGTATTTATGGATCGCCTCAGGTTAAATATCCTCCAGCAGAAACGGATCATCATCTGGTCTCTGTGGTCAGCAGGAATCAGGATTGACCCTGAAAAGAATCACAATCTCCAGGAAAATCCTCCTCAAACAGCCGAGGATTAACAGAAACCTCGTTCAGCCGAACTCTTCGGCCCAAAGCAGTTTCTAATAGCCCACTTTTATCCTTTTTGTTTTCAGTCAGACTAAATGAAATTATTAATCTAATCAATTTCTTCAAGAAACATCAGCAGCTTCTTTCCTTTAACAAACATTTTATCACCAGTTTTTAACACTTATCAGCTCAAGAAGCAGCAAACGATGAAACATTAACTTAAAAAAACCAAATAATTCATGAATAAAGATAAGTGGTGTGTATATTTAACTGCTTTAAAAATTTCACACCACTGGATGTTTCATCTGTTTTCATAAAACTTTTAGTTCAGTATGACTTCTACTACATACTGAAGTCATGTTTAATATTTTAATCCTCATTTTGTAGAAACTAGTTTGAATTTGACAGAAAAGATTTTTTGTTTTAGGAAAATATTTGTTGACAAAGAGCCAAATTTTGTTGATTATGATTGATTCATAAAAACAATAAAAACAGAAAAACATCCAACAGGGTGAAAAACGTTTAACTGAAGCTTCAGTAAAAAAAATCAACCAGTTCTGTTTCCGAAAGCTGTGAAATTAAAACGTTTCAAACATGAGAGAAAAATGACAAAATTACAGCAAAAATAAACTTTTATTCAGAAAATAGATCATTACTTCCCAAAGTGAATTTATTTCCCCAAAATAGCGTCTACTTTTCATTAGATTTAATAAATCACAACAGTTTAATGCACGAAAAATCAACCCAGTTTTTGTCTGCACATGTTCACATTCAGCCTGAAATGTTAAATAATTTGCATCCTTCAAGTTTCCAAATAATTTGAAATAAACTGAGGTTAAAACATGTTTGAGTAAAACACAGAATTAAAAAAACACAAAACAAACTAAACATTAACAACAGGAATCTGAAGTGCTTCACATTCAGCTACTAGAACTGAAGCAGCTCAACAAGGTAAATTAGATAAAACAGTTTCCAGATGATGTTTTAAAAGTTTTAATGCTTCAGAAAAAAAAGACTTAAAAACTTTGGTTATTAGTTATTTAGTGACTAACTCCATTTATTTAATGCTACTGGCTGCTAACTGCTGGGTTTTGTGCATCGGTTTGTTTCCACCTACAGTCATTTATTTTCTTTACGTTTTTTTATTTTGCCATTTCCTTTTAGAAAAAAAACAAACAAATGTTTTCCTCAATTATTGTTCATTAAAATAAATGAGAAAAAAATAAACTCACATTTTTTGATAAAAAGGTTTTATGCTTCTATCAAAATTAGTCTGACGTCACATGAGTCAAATGATCAACAACCGGATGTTACTACTGCTGAAAACCACGAAGAAGAAGACAGGAAGTGGTTGGACGATGGTGGTGCTGCGTGGTTTTTAATGACTTATTACAGATTTTAATTCTGTTTCTGAATTATATCAATAAATTTGTAATGGAAACGCAGCTACTGATTCCCACCAGCAGCTCCACCTGTGAAGATGTGTTTTTGGCCTAGTCAAAGCCAGTTAAGTGTTTACATTGATCCAGTTTTGTTCTGGTTGCTTTTGTGCAGTAATGAGATGCAGATGCTCTCCCTGCAGGTAGAGGGCGACGTCACTGTTTGTTTCTAAAAGCAGGCGTCAGTTTCACCGCCAGCATGAAGAAAATCAATCAGTTTACAGTTTGATTAATTTCTCAGGCCTCGGCCGCAGCAGGTTCCCGTTTTACTGCCTGCATAGAATAAATTAAATATTCACAGTTTATGTACAAAGCTGTCAGCAGCTCCTACTGGTTCCCAGTTCAGTCAAGCAGCTTCTTCCAGCAGCTTCTGCAGATTCTTCTGGACCTAAAAACACAAACATATAAACATAATAAATGATTAGATTCATGTAGGTTAGACTGGATTATTGATACAATCGGTATGAGCAAAACTACTGATGGGCACAAAAAGTTATAATGTAAAAGATACAGTTAAATATTTTATGAACAAAGTTCATCTGTACGGTTTGGAGGAAGACATCCTCACTACACATTTAGTTAGAGCTAAATACTTAGCTTGCTAGCTCAATGTTTAGTTTGGACCTAACAAAATCTGTAGTTTGAAGCTAAATATTAAGCTTTAAGCTCTGATATTTACACAGTTTCAACCATCTTTCCCCTTATGACAGACTAAATAATCCAAATCACTGCTGTGATTTTTTCACGGTGTAGAAGCGATCCGGTGTAGACGCACGTCAGCCTGAAATGTTGATGCTTCTCAGAAACACAAAGTTGAGACTGAGCAATGAGGAGATCATCTAGCAGATCCACGGTTCTCTGATCAGATCAATGACGATAAATGTTTGATTATTGCCAATCAGAGAACTTTATCTGATATGCAGTTTTGTCTGTGAGTTGGATGAATAAAATTATTTCCAGAGATTAAAGGAGAATTTTGTGGATTGTTTAAAAGAAAGAAAAGCAAAATATACAAGAGAACCAGAAGATCTATTCCAGTGACCGGGGCACGATCTGCTGATTTCTGGAAAACTTTGTTAATCTGACCCTGCAGACGTTCAGAACCTGTTAATCATCAAGAGACGACGAGTTTTAATGGGATCAGGAAACAAACCTTCTCCAGTTTCAGCAGGTTGATGGTCAGCAGGTCAGAGAAGAGCTCAGTGTTCACATCAGGACCCCCAGAAAGAAAACTGCTTCTAGGAAAACACACACACACACGCACACACACACACACACACACACACACACACACACACACACACACACACACACACACACACACACACACACACACACAGGAACATGGGAATCCTCCGAAAAATTCTGCATCCATCAGCAAATATCTGCAGTTAAACATTTCTGGACTTTTCTTTACACCAGAAGTCGTCCAGAGTCTAACTGAATGCAAACCAAATGTAGGAAAGCAGAATTTATCGGGCCGATACCAGCACCAGTATCGGTCTGATCAGTTGAACTGGGACGATGTTAACAAACCAGTTTATTTCCTTTTTGTTGCTGTTTGAGTTTCAGTTGGATGCTGGTCGCCTGGTTTGTTTGGTCATGTGACAGAGATGCTGATCAATGTGTTTTTATAGTGTGTAAATTATAGAGAAATATATGTAATGTTGGTCAAATTTAGTTTCCTCATTTCAAACAGATCTCAGCTAAAACCTGGAAAGTTTCCAAATCATCCAACGTCTTTTCTACACGTTTAAGTTTCTCAAACTACATTTGATTTTTTAAAAATAATTTGTAGAAACAATTGAGACTGAATCTCACTCATGATGCGTGACGTCGCTGATGGAGCCGAGCGTCGTCAGTTTCTGTTCCAGTGAAACGATCCTGAAGGCCAGATAGCAGGAAGACAGGACCAGAACGCAGACCCTGAGGGAACACAGGGAACGGAGAGGGAACAGAGGGAACAGAGAGGGAACAGAGGGAACAAAGGAACAGAGAGAGGGAACGGGGAGGGAACAGAGGGAACACAGGAACAGAGAGAACACAGGAACAGAGAGAGGGAACGGAGAGGGAACAGAGGAATGGAGAGGAAACAGAGGGAACGGAGAGGAAACAGAGGGAACACAGGAACAGAGAGGGAACAGAGGGAACGGAGAGGGAACAGAGAGAGAGAATACAGGAACAGAGAGGGAACAGAGGGAACGGAGAGGGAACAGAGGGAACGGAGAGGGAACACAGGAAC
This sequence comes from Poeciliopsis paucimaculata, assembly GCA_903067055.1. Lineage (NCBI taxonomy): Eukaryota > Metazoa > Chordata > Actinopteri > Cyprinodontiformes > Poeciliidae > Poeciliopsis > Poeciliopsis paucimaculata. The sequence goes on from CAEGAD010059620.1 coordinate 64,782, forward strand.
AGAGAGGGAACAGAGGGAACGGAGAGGGAACAGAGGGAACGGAGAGAGAGGATACAGGAACAGAGAGGGAACAGAGGGAACGGAGAGGGAACGGAGAGGAAACAGAGGGAACAGAGAGAGAGGATACAGGAACAGAGAGGGAACAGAGGGAACGGAGAGGGAACAGAGAGGAAACAGAGGGAACAGAGAGAGAGGATACAGGAACAGAGAGGGAACAGAGGGAACGGAGAGGGAACAGAGGGAACGGAGAGGAAACAGAGGGAACAGAGAGAGGGAACACAGGAACAGAGAGGGAACAGAGGGAACGGAGAGGAAACAGAGGGAACAGAGAGAGAGGATACAGGAACAGAGAGGGAACGGAGAGGGAACAGAGGGAACGGAGAGGAAACAGAGGGAACAGAGAGAGAGGATACAGGAACAGAGAGGGAACAGAGGGAACACAGGGAACAGAAAGAGGGATGGTAACTGGAACATGAACCCACAAATAGCACAACAAATATCACTGAAGTCTCTTCAGAGTCGTTGCGGACGGTGATGATGTGAACAGGAAAGATCTCCAGTAGCAGTCAGTCTTCAGAGAATCTGAGGAAGCCTCTGACTGAAGCCTGTTGCTAACATGCTAGTAGCTCGATATCCAAACAGGAGAGACGATATTCCATGATAGCGTCTTCGATGAAGAGAAGAGTCACCAGAAGTCATATGTTTTATATTAACTCAATATTTTGCTGGCTTAGAGCTAAATATTTAGTTTAGTAAACTCAATGTAAACTTTAGACGTTAATTCTGTAACTTTACAGTATTATTCTCTCTGTGTGTGAATGTAAACAAATCAGTGAAATATTAATTTGAATAAATGAAGGACTGAATCTTACAGAAACATGTAGATAATCAGCAGAGTGTTGAGAGAAACGGTTTTCATGACTCTGCTGTCGAACACGACCTCTGAACCTGGAAACAACCAAAAATAGTTTTTAAATTATTTCACTAATTATGACTGTCAGCCACAAAAACATGGAAAACTCTTCAGAATCTAGTTAAATCAATCATGTTTCTCAATCAAAATGAATATTTAGGAGTATGAGTTTTGGCTTAACCTAAAAAACATTTTAGGTTCATGTTTTTATCTAAAACATTAAAATAATTCTGGAAATGTTTTGTCCTTGTTGTTAATCTATTTGTCTTTATCAGAACGTCCTAGTTAAAGTTATAATGGCCAGTCACACCTGACCACAAACATTAAGACATAATTAATGTTTGTTAATTCATTCCTTTCAGAGGATGAATCATCCGGGTTGTGAACATGTGAGCAGAACTCACTGGACCGGAGCGAGTTCTGCTGCTTCTTGGTGCCGCTCTGCTGGTTCTGATGCTGCTTCTTCACTTTGTGCTTCTGCTCCGGAGAAGACGAGTTCCCTTTTTGTTTCAGAGCACCCAGGAAGTGAGGAATGGGCAGGTCTGGTGGCAAAACATCTGGTTAAAAACTGAAATCAGTCAATTTTCAGAGTTTTTGTCATTTTAATCAGCAGATTCACATTTTAACGGTTCTGTTCCTCCGAATTATTGATGAAAATTTGCTGATTTTTCTGTAGATCAGATTTAGACACAATGCTGCTTCACACTCTATTGGCCTGCATTTTCTTTAAAGCAGCCAATCCAGGAGCAGCATTTCTTTCCTGGCCACTGATTGGTTGAATAAGGAAGACTGAACGTTGGCTGCATTAGATGGTTTCCATAGAAACCGCTGCATATTAATGCATTTTAAGGTACATTTGGTGTTTGAACATTAAAATATTCGGTAATAATTGTTTTAAGACAGAAAGTCAAATATTCCGGTGAATATTATTTTAAAAAATACTGTTACTGTTTCTTCTCAGTCAGAAATAATCCTAAAAGTTTTCATTTAAATTCTACTTTTAAATCATAATAACTTGAGAAGATTTCTGTTTGTGTCATATTTTTATTCAAGCTCTTTAATGACTTGTGGTGAGCCTCAGGGCTGCATCCTGGGCCCACTGCTGTTCCTAAACGATACGATGCTTCTGGGCTACGTCTCTATTATTTCTTTAATATTTTCAACATTTCCAAAATGTTTGGTGTATCAGATTCATCAGGTGTTCAAAGCTTCGCCCAGCGACTCCCTCCCACCTCACCACCGACACCTGCTGCTCGTTGTCCATGTTTTAGCTTTAGAGCATCACTCTCTGCATGTGTGCAATGAATGCTGGGTAATGTGTAATGTAAACAGACAGACAGACGGTACCGGCGATCTTATCGTAGTCTGGAGCCGGAGAGTCGGAGCTGCTGTTTTCCTCCAGCTCCTGCCGTCTCTGCCTCACGACTCCGTCCAGGTCCACGAAATTACTCTGCAGGAAAATGACACACGGCTGAAAACGTCGTCCTCATCCTCAGGCGTTACAACTGGCTGCACAAATACACACAAAACACAGCAGGAAGGTCCCCGGTTCGATTCCTGAGCATTAAAGCCAGTTTGAGAATTTAGTGAATTACCAGAATGAAATCATAATTTTAAAGCAATAAAATCACAATATTATCAGAATAAAGCAGCAAATCATAACGCAAGCAAAAAGTCAGAATAATACAAGAATAAAACTGTAAAAAGAATTAAGTTGTAACATGATGACAAAGTCAGTAATATATGAATAAAGTCATAATAATAAAAGTCATATGAGAATAAGATAATAAATATCATAAAATTACTTTTATTACTTTTTAATTTTGCATCTTTATTCTGGTAATAGTTTGACTTTTTTCTCATAATTTTTAAAAAAATAAATTAACTTACACTGCAAAAACTCAAAATCTTACCAAGTCATGTTGCTCTAGTTTTCCCTCGTTAGTTTTCATCTTAAGAAAACATGAACTTACTAGTAACTTTTCAGCAAGATATGGGAACTTTTTAAAGTCAATAATTGATTAGTATTGATGAAAATATTCTAGTTCCATTTGCAGATCATTTCATGGAAAATAATCTGCCAATGGAACGAGGACTTTTTAAATTAATATTAAGAAATTATTGATTTCAAACAGGTGCCTGTGTCTTGCTGAAAAGTTACCTGTCAGTGTAAGAAGTGCAGTAAGATCTTTGCAGGAGAAACTAAACCAAAATTATTTTGGTCAGATTTAGTGATTTTGCAGTGCAGTCTGGGCCTGATGCTCTCTGGCCGTTTTCCTGCCAAGCTTATAGAAATTAAAGCCAATCTGTAAATAAATGAGGAAAATCTGAATAAATGAGAACATTTATGACTTGAACTCGACTGTCTGGGTTTCGTAACAAGTTGAGGATGGATTAACGCTGCTAGCTCATCAGTAACTGCTTCAATCCTGCTGCTTTAAAAGCTGAAGTCTGATGAGGCGCGCAGGCGGAGATAACTGGTAAAAACTGGGGGATAACTGATAATCTATGGGACTACAATAAACCGAAGCGGCGAGACGGACACCAAACAGGCCTGCCAGTGATTCCCTCTGTGACCTTTCACAGGTCAGGCTGTAAAATGTTGAGTCATTTTGTGACAGTGAACTCACCATCGGAAAGGGGGTCAACAGCGGGGACCTCTGACCTCTGAAGCTGTGTTGGGCTGAGGAAGGAAGCGGGCTGTTGCACGGACTCCTCCCCTGTGAACGTCAACAAAAACTTTTTAAAATAATAATTTCATGCTGCAACTTTAAATGATCTATCCTGGTTTAGAATCTAGTTTTTAATTTCTAGCTTGTTTCAGTTGCTGTTTGTGAATATTTTATGAATGAATATTTCACTAAAAACAAATTTAGAAAGTATTATTATTTTGCTGGATTTCAGTTGAAGCAACAAAACTGACATAAAATGATCAGCTTCTGAAAACTAAGCTGCTAATTTCCCTCACTGTCTCTTAAAAGCATCGCTGGCCTCATGCATTACTCCACCTCACCTCTAGGTGGAGACAGACTGACGTCAGGAACTTGTAGGTGTTGTCTCTGGACAGGAAGGAGACGAACAGGTACTGTGGCAACAGAAAAAGAAACTCTGCTCACCCTCCAGTCAGTGTCAGCTGATTATTGGTTATTGGTTGGGTGCGTTTGATTTCTCACCCTGTCGTTGGTGGTGGCGATGACCAGAGCGTTTGGCAGCAGGATGGCGGTTTTGGTCTTTTTGATGTTGGTGATGGACACCACTGGGATGGCAATCTGAAATAACAAATATATTTAGCTAATCCACAATAAAACTACTTCAGGGATTTTAAAATATTTGAATTTATGTCAGATTTACTCTAATCAATATTCAGAATATATATGATTTAATTTTGTCACGTGTTTTTTCACCTGCTTTCATGTTACTGAAGCTTGTCGTGAGAACAATTTACCCCCTGATGTTTTACTCTTTATTGCATTTATACATCTATCATAATCAACAAAATTCAGCTTTTTTGACAGAAATGTAAAAAAAAAAAAAAACCTTATAAAGTGAAACTGAAGTAAGATAATGACGCTTAAGCTATAACATTTAGGAGTTTTCATAAATATTCACGCCGTTCCAGTCAGAGTTTAGTATCTGCCGTCCCAGCAGGGAGTCTGTGTGGATCAGTCAGACAGTTTTTCTAAACTGTTGGTAGGAATCAGCTGAGAACAGGCCAGGGCTTTGACTAGGCCACTCCAGAACTCTCTCTGTGTAGCTTTAGCTGGACATGCTAACATTTTTGATTTTTAAATTATTTTGTAGAAATGAGCTTTAATTTTGGCACTGAAGAAGACAATGTGTGAAAGCTGGATGAAATGTTTGCGCTCCCGCAGACATTTTTAAATCATCACAATATGATGAATTTGCGTGTTTTGGTTAAAATCATAGACATTGTTAAACTCACAGCTGAAGGGTTTCTGTATTTTATGTTTTCTCCTACATATTATGTTATGTTTAAGTTATTTAAGTGCCCAAAGGTTTGTATTATCATTATTATAAATAAATAAAAAATTTATTTTGTTTATTTTTTATTTATTTACAAATATGGCCCTCGACAAAACAGACATTTTGCTACTGGTTTGTCAATTGGTGGCTATGATATTTCTATGACTTTTTGCTTTATCTTTTTATGAAACGTTTCTGAACTGCCTTGTGGTTGAAATGTGCAACACAAATAATCTAGTTAAACCAGCTCTGTGTTTTCTCTCACATTGTGATGTTTCTATTACAAATATTCACAAAGCGTTGTTGATATTCTGCTAATAACAAAAAAAAAAAATTGCTATTCAGGTGTTTCCATTAAATAAGGAACATGATTAAAGTCACACATTAATAAGTTTGTTTAAGTGATAAATTGTTAAAGAAAATGTCCTCCTACTACTTCCTGTCTTCTTCTTCTTCGTCTTTCCTACTAGTTCTAACATCCGGTTGTTGATCTTGTGCCTCCTGTGGAGGGAAAACTGCATTGCAGTTCTGTGAAATAAACTGATTCAATTCAGCCAAAAAAATAAAAAACCCTCCTGATCCCAGCACCAAAACTTTTTATTGGAAAAAGCTGAGTTGTTGTTTTGTTTTGTTTTTTTCTAGAAATTGCTGTTTTTATTAAACTAAATGCAATTAGCTGCCAATCTAAGCTCAGCTTCTGTTTGCTTTTTCCCTCTTCCTGCATGTTGTTGGTTCTCGCTCTAATAAAACCCGGTTCAGAAGTTCTGATCTTATTAGTTTGTCATTAAAGTTTCAGAATCCATCATCATTATCACTGGATATTTAACTGTTTGCTTTTTAATCTATAACAATATTTAAGGTGAACCAGAACCTTTTAGTTCCCACCAGAACAGTAACAACAGGCTCTCTCTGTGTGTGCGTGTGTGTGTGTAGGTGTGTGTGTGTGGGGGTGTGTGGGTGTGTGTGTGTGTGTGTGTGGTACCTTGGTGTCTTTGCCAAAAACCTTGGAGTGGAAGCAGATCCAGTGATCGGACACGAACATCCGGCCCTGGTACAGGATGTCTTTCTGCAGGGCGCAGGTGTAACCTGGCAGACAGGTGAGAGATTCAGTAGCAGCTCAGCAGCTTTATATATAATCTCATATTTAAAACAGGGAATATTTCAGCTGATTCACGTCATCCTGGCTCAATAAAGTGGAATCAGACGTTCAGCTCTGATTTACGGTTCATTTAAGGTGGAGCAGAGAGTTGTGACTGTTCAGACTCACTCTGTCGCAGCTGCTCCTCTTTGCTGATCTCCTTAAATATTTTATGGTACTGACAGTTGCTCTTGGAAATCTGCAGCACAAAGAAAACCGGAGCAGCTGAGAGCTGACCGAGCAGCTTCCTGTCTAAACTCACTGAGAAATAAAAAATAAAATACAAATAAAATAAATAAACATCTCTGAGATGGAAAACTGGAAGGAAAAACATTATAGAAACAACAGAAATTGATTTTACTGATGAACTGGTTAAATATTTTAGTTTTGCTTTAACTGCCATCCATCATCCATCCATCATCCATCCATCATCCATCCATCCATCCATCCATCCATCCATCCATCCGTCATCCATCCATCCATCCATCATCCATCATCCATCCATCCATCATCCATCATCCATCCATCCATTATCCATCATCCATCCATCATC